>JAQIWH010001580.1:0-30530 GCA_034695005.1 Cryptops parisi
TAGATGGAAATATACGTTCAATTCTCAGCTCACTCACAAGTGACGCTAATATAAAGAGTATAAAATCAGTACAGTGGAACCTAAAATGTTTTCCAAAAAATCAAAAATCAAAATGGTGATATCGACTGCTATGAATATTTTCCATATTAATTAACATTTTACCCATCTAGGTACATACAAACATACAAACGTACATACATACTAGGTCATAGAAACTTGGGTAACGGAGCGTGAAAACAAACGTTCAGTCACCAATGTCCTTCAATGCCGAGTAAGAAAAACATTCGCAAGTACATTTTTATTTGCACGTGGTCACTTTCACAGTGAAGAGATGGGAAGGGGGTTAAAAAATTGGGAAGGTTTGTAAGTAATTGGTTTGCAGGCGAAGTGTGCCATCTGTCCAACTGGAAACACCGCCGTAGATCAGTTGGAATTCAAGTGTAGTTCAAATTCGTCCGTGCTCAGTGACCAAACCACTGAGCAAGCAGCACAAGTTCACATTCGGTTTTATCGGAATAAAGATAATATATATAAAAAAAATCTTTTTCTCTCTCCTCAAGAGTAAAATATTATCGACACACAGAAAAGATTTTTTTTTATCACATCTCCAAAAGTTAAGCTGACCCATCATTCGGTGTTGAGTGATTAGAACTCTATCTTAAGCTGCGAACAACGAAATTCTTGCAAGCAACAAACACAAATAATTCACCTTTCGGTTTCTTATCGTTGGGCTCCTTAGAAAATAATGGAACCGGAAAAAAGGGAGAGCTTATCGGGGAAACTTTGTTGTTTTGTTGGCCGTTAAAAAAGGGGTTAACGAGAAAATCGACTGCCTCGTCCATTGTAAAAATTAAATCAACTGACGAACATCGAAGCTCAGCTTCAATAACTTGGCTGCACAATGGCCCTGCATTGCAGATAAGCCACCCCAAACGATAGCACAATGAAACTCCCATCTAACAAAGTATTAAATAAAAAAATAAAATAAATGATTCATTCAGACTCTTTCGATACAAAATTGGCCAGGGATGAACACAAGGGCGACTCTTTCTTTTCTACACTTTCCCTTTGAATTAGCTCGTCTAACTCTAATATAATTAACTCGCTGAGCGGCTTTCACTTCTAATCAAGTTTTCTTCTCTTTTTAAGTGCCTCCAATGCAAAACCATTGCGACCCTTCGTTTTTCAAGCGATGCAGTGAATAAACTTTTCATTACTTATTCATTTTTTTCACCACCATCATAAGACACGGGAAATATAAGCGGCTTGTCAACATGGTTTCGTTTTATTTCTCTTATCAATTGAAGGCTTGCCCAAAATAACGATGTGTGTTACAAAAGTTCAATATTGAGATTATGCAAAACCGTGCCTCATATATGGGCCTAGCTAGTGCCGCCAATAAACAAATTCATATCTATCTAAAACATACATATATCACTTCAAAATTGGTCCCCTAATACGTGACAATCAATGTGTTGCTAAATACTTCTTTTGCCGTTTACTCAAAACTATGAATTGTTACATCCAACGTTATTTTTGGGCAAGCCTTCAATTGAGGAGTTAGGTGAAATAATGGCGTAATCCAAAAAAACGTAGTAAAAGAGCTAAAACTTCCGTCAACTTCAAATTTAAGATTAAAACAAAATACCTGTCAACTGCATATTTATGGAATGAACAGATTTTTTTGTGACAAAATCTTCAGTAACTTTAGTTGACAAGCCTCAAACTTCAGGCTAATTTAACAAGTACATTACAAATTCTTTTTAAGCATGCTCTTCATACACTGGCATATAACGCTCGCCATATTGGTTTTTAATTATCATATAGGTAGTGACACAAGTAAAACTTTTGTTTTTCCTTCCTTATAAGAACCACCCTAATGTAACGGCACACATGTACGGTATGTGTTATAGCACGGATTTGTATGAGTTTGTGTACGAGACTGTGGGGGTTCTCTGTCTGTAAATATGCACATATATTATGAATACATGTATAATATTCATGTATGTAAAACGCCTACGATATTCACGTATACTTCCCATTACAACTTTTGAAATGTTATTCCAAATAAGTTATCAGTCTTTAGAAAACACTTTAGACCACCAATGTTTTCAATCCTCCTCTTGCTTGAGCGGATTCTTCCGTTTTTTTTTTTGTTTTTTTTTAAATTAGAAAACATTATTTTAAAAATATTCACGGCAGATGGCATACTGCATCACTGCCGTCATGTTTAAGCTACACGGCAGAGTTTTAGAAAATTTTGCATCAACACCGATATCGTAACCACGAAAACAAATTTGAGTTAAGTCTTCGTCGATTTTAATATTCACGAGACTAACAGAGTTTTATGCAAACAAACGAGAAGCAACATGAACTAACTCAACCATCCATCTACTTCTCGTTTCTTATTCAGAAGCGCGTCTTCAATTACACAGAAGGCTAAAGGCAGTCTCTGAAGAATGGCCGCTGATCGGAAATCGATGACACCAGAGGCAAGAGTGCAATTGTTTTTGATATTTACGGAAGAGACGTGAAGACGCAAATCCAATATGAAGTAAACACACTGGTATCAAAAAATAAATAAATCGGAACACTCCAAAAATGTGATTGACAACTTTCGATTTTCATCCGACTGGTTCAAAACAAAACGAGCAAACTCGAATAAATGATAATAAAAGCTAATCGTATATAAAATTTTGTGTAGTGAACATCTTTTAAATTTTCTGCAAGATCTTTTAAATTCTATACAGTATGTAGCTTTTTCACAATAATTTGTAATATAGCCTTTTGGTTGTAACATGTCGACCACTCATACAGAGGAGCTTTTAATACCACAAGATAGTCATCGCTAATCAATTATACAGGGTGATTTTTCAGAATGATTATTCTTAGGTTTTGGAGGTGATAAGCGAGCATGTAAAACATCTTTCAATAAAAAGTTATACTCCGGAAATACTTCTGTTAACGAGATGCAACGAAATTACGGAAATGAACCAGTCATACGCATTTTCAATGCAATGTTAGTTTATTTCCAAAAGTATAATAATTATTACTATTAGAACAATGTATTATCAATACGGCATAAAAGTTCGGTAAATTTCGTTGCATCTCGTTACGGAAGCAAAGGATGTACATAAATTAGCTTCCGTTTCTTAAATGCCCTCTATCATCTCTTAGAAAAATAGTTATTCTGAATCATCTTGTATAAATACACACAACTTAAGGCAAAAAAAAAAGCACTGTACGTTAAAAATGCATTTTTAAGCATACTCTTTATATACAGTCATATAGGCTTACAGATACGTATGTACTTACACACAGTGAAACCTCCCTAATGTAGCCACCTATGGAAGGACAGGATTTTGGCCACTTAAAAGAGGTGGCCACACTTGCGGTGCTACCAAAAACATAACCAAAACAGTATGCAGTATAGAGATACTGTAATACAGTACAGAGTCATTTATTGAATCTTGGTTTTATTGTACTGTTTGTGTCGATTGAAAAAGTCTAGTATCTAAGTCTTTCGTCACGATGTTAAAGTCTTTCCCTTTGTCTATAACTGTTGCATTAGTCTGCTATTCCAGCGGTTTACAGCCGGTGGTACGCGTACCCCTAGGATACGTGCCAGGAGTCAAGGAGTATACAAAACAAAATTCAGTAATGGCGGAAAAGCGTACAAAAGTGCCAACAGTGTAAAATTATTTATATCTAAACTATCCCAAGAATATCAGAAATACACTTCAGGCAATAACAAAACGAGATCTCGTTTAACGGGAAGCTAAAACTGCCTTTAGTAACCAATTGACGACATCATTTTTCACTGTACATCTTTTGTCATGTCACCGGATTTAAAACATTTTTTATTATACCAACACCCCCTCTTTTTCATCCACCCATCCGAATTAATCATGACGCTATGGAACAAAATCACATTAAAGAAACTGAAAAAAAAACACCTCGAGGCAAAACAAAAAATGCCCACCCTTACACCCTCAAAACACACACACACACACACACACACACACACACACACACACACACACACACACACACACACACAACCCACCCCTAAACTATTCCACGATGAAAATGGAGAGTGAAGACGTGTCAAAATGCGAGTTTCAAAATTAATGACTACTACTTTCGTTGCTAAGAACTATGAATCATTCCGCTCTCGCTTTCTTCGCAAAATTGTTGAGTTTAAAAAGCAAAAAGACGATATAAATGAAACACATACACCAACAAAAAATATGAAAAAAAAATTATTCAACGCACTTCGCAATTAGCTTATTTTCTCTCATCGCCATAGCTATAGGCTTTAACAAGTGTAATAAAAAATATTATCGTTTTAATCAACGGCGAAAATGCTTTGGCAAAAGTGTGCGAGTATTCACGCTGCATCTTCCTCTATGAATGTTCGAATTTATTTCAATCAAGTCAACGAAGCGATAAACACCCACGCAACTAACGTTCTGCTTGACAAAAAAAATGGCGGCAATAAATTCTCACTCGTTGATGAGCGATACGTACTTAAAGAAAGAAAAATAACAAAAAATTATATATTTGATTTTTTTTTTCACACTGATATCGAGTTTTCGACGTTTCTTGTTGTCGATATTTCACTAGCTATAGAATTTCACTGGAACGTGAAGCAAATGTTTCATCAAATAACACCGTCTATTGGTGAAACACTATTAAACAAGTAATATTTTTATTAGCTTTACTTGTGAGTGTGTGGGTGAGCTGGGAATTGAACGTATACTGTCATCTACAGTTGTTTATGAGAATATACTACATAAGCCAATGTAAAAAAAAAACCTGTGCAAATCACAAATGGAATCACTCAAAACTCGTATTAATTAAATATCGAATTACGCAATGATCACATTAATTTAAATTTGCATAAATCAAAATTTGTGTAAATAAAAATTTGCATTAATCGAAACACAAACTCCAAAAATGAAATTATTCAAAACACGCATAAATTGAATATCGAACTATTCAAAGATTGCATAATAATTCGCATAAATCCAAATATGCAGGAAACGTATTTTACTGCATTATGTATGTATATATCACAGTATATCACAGTATATACAGGGTAGTCAGTTTATGGCCCGTTTTATCTTCAAACGTATTTTTATTGTTTTTATTGTTTATTACCAGATAGTTCTTTTATTATACAGGGTTATGTCTACATTATCTAAATATCTAGCAAAAGGTTTCTATGCGGGTAGACCTATTACATAAAAACCATAACTAACAAATCATATGAGATCAGAAGAGAAGGTGTACAAAATCATCATAAAATCATACAAAAAAAATATTCAACTTATAATATAATCAAGAATCACTAAATTTGAATTTGCTTAATTCATACTTATTAATCAATGTTATTATTATTATTATTATTGTTATTATTGCGGCAATCTAACTTCAAAACAAAAATATACAGATGTAACCCTTTACACCATTTAACAAAATATATAAATTTCAAGACAAAAACATCTCTTGCTTATATGTAAGTTTCAGAACCAAACATTTTGTCTTACTTTCTAAACAACTTTAGTTTTTCTAAACAACAATAGTCTAAACAACTTTAGACTATTGGTCGTAGGATGATATACAAGTAGCTAAAAAAGGGAGCCAGCTCTGGCGGATCCAATAGTGCTAACGAGAATGACTGACCCTTGTATTGCGTTCATGATTATTTATTTTATAACTTTTGAACCATAAGAGATACGACTTAAAAGTGTGCCGCAAAGTTGTAGCGATTGTCAAAACAAACCGAATGTACCAAACGGAATCATAATAGCTGCATAAGTTCAAAAGTTACGGCCGAAAGAAAACCAGCATTGCAGAAAGGTGAACAACACTGCAAAATAGCAAACAAGATCCACTGAATGCAATCTAATGGAGTTTTGAGCTTACAAGGATATGCAACGTTCGGTTACCAGTCTTTGCCCCTGGTCTTGTTTCTCTGCTATCACACAGTAGGCAGTCATTGGCCTTGTTTGCTTTTCTGCAGTACCGTTCGCCTTTCTGCAATGCTGAATTTCTTTCAGCCATAATTTTTAACTCATGCAGCTATTGCGATTTTGTTTGGTGGTATGTTTTGATGGTCCCTACAACTTTGTAATTTACTTTTAAGTATCTCTTATGGTTCAAAAAAGTTATCAAATGCTTATGTCTATCGCTTATGGTTCAAAAATGAATTATTATGCATAATAATAATTGTTCATAATTAGCAAAGATCAAAGTGATTCTTGTTAGCGTCATTTGATCTGTCACAGGTGGCTCTCTCTTTTAGTATATCAACTACATCATCCTACGACCAATACTTCTGGAGATAATTGGTCTTAGACTTGTTGACCACCTTGTATATGTACAGTATATGACATGACAGTATGTTTAAAAAGCATTTTTAATGTACAGTACTAGTTTTTAACTTTATAAATCTGTCCGATTTTCTTAAGGAAACAAATTAACATTTAACAATGAAAACTTACGAATTTTTTTGTAACTATTCTAATTAAATGAGAAACTAAAAATATAAAAATAAATTCACAACTCGAATGAATATTCATTTCTTCAGCACCCATGATAAATCATCATCTTAAATAAATTACTCGAGTCCTTGCGTGAGAACAACGGCCTCGAGTTAAAATCCGTGTCATCCACTGAAGACGTCTGCAAACGAGTTATCGATTTTTTTCTAAATTAATTACCACAAGGATTAGAGAAGTGTGTTCGTTTTATCTGTGTAACCTAAGGATAAATCAAATGTCAGTAGCAAAACTTAAGACGGCGCTAGCGACAATTCCTTAAGACGACAAACCACCTAGAGAAACATGTTATCTGCAACAGAATTTCCAACCTTCCATCTTTAAGATGGAATATGATTAAAACATTTCCTTAAGGCTCTAACAGCAATCATTAACTGGCAAGCGCATCTTATAAACTAAGGTACTACAAAACTAGGTTACATTTTAGTACCTTGCTAAATAACACACACCATTATTATAAAGTATGTATAGCAAATGCAAGACATTAATAAGAGCTATATCAAGTACATTAAAATGGTATTTAAAAATACGATTTATATATAATTTCGCTTTATTCGAATTTAGATTTATGCAATCTTTGAGTTATTCGATATACAATTTCCATGCGCATTACTGAGCATAATTAAAGGAGAGAAAAAGCAAAACCTAGTAAATTATAAACTATATTGTAAATTGTACTAAAGACCCTCTTTTCCTGTAACTGCTGGCACCTTTATGCGCTAAACCCAGGATGGCATCTTTAGTTTTGCCTCATTAGCCACAACCCAGGAAAATCGCAAATAAAAGTTCAACAACAAACAAACTCAACGGCGAAACTGTTTCTTCCAGTTGCTTTCCTCGCCTTACCTAGTAGCATCATATCGATCCCAAGACTCAAGTCTTAAAAGGTGATGCAGTGTGTTCTCAAATAACCTTAAGACCAACAACCTGAAAACTACGCTTCTCAGTTTAGTAAGCTACAAATTTTAAACGCAAATTTTAAAATATAGACTGGCTAGAATTTATAATTTCAACTTACTTATAGAGTCAGTTCAAATTCTGACAAATTTTCAAAATTCTGACAAATTCAAATTCTGATAAATTCAAATTCTGTCAAATTCAAATTCTGGCAAATTCAAATCCGATAAATTCAAATTTCTGTCAAATATGACTTCTGTTTAAATCAACTTAAATTACTTACTGTAAAAGAAAATGACTGGCAGAGCCAGTTCAAATTCTGCCAAATTCAAATTCTGACAATTCTGAAAACTCAAATTCTTTCGCCAGTGCAATTTTTATCTCAATAATCGCAAAACTGACAATGTTATGAAATTTTGAAATCTCCAAAACCTGTCACTTTTGAAAAATGGTCACTTTAAAATGTCGTAACTTGCTTAATTTTCCGAATTCCGAAGAACCGTTTGCAAGAATTAATTTAATTTCTGTCAAACTCAAATTCTGCTGGACATTAACGTAAATGACTTACTGGTAGTGTAAAATAAAATTATTTTAAGTGACGTAGAATTCAAATTCTCATACCTACAAGAATCAAATCATTCTGATTATTTCAAATCATTCACATTTTTTTAATAAAGCAAATATATAACTAGTTCCACATGTTTTAAGTGCATTATATTTAGTTCAAAATAGCACTAAACAACCAAAACCCAGATATTGAACCAAATCAGCATTCAACAACAATGCAACAAAATATTTCGTATCCCACCAATATTTCCTATTTTTACTGGATTTTTGTACCGTTATCAATGATTAATTTTCACCTGCACGTTTTGTGTTGTTTTTTTAAATAAACATATATTTACATTGTTAGCCCAATAAAAGATCGTGGCTCTCTGTTTCGCCTAATCCTGTTTCGCCTAAGAATAATTGCTTTGATTTACCTGTTTGTTTTTTTTAGACGGAATCATTCTCTTTCGAGGATGGTATTAAGTGTTTTAGGTTAGGTCAGGTTAGGTTAGGTCAATTCACAAACAGGTGAGTCAAAACAATTATTTTTAAGCAAAACAAGATTAGGCGAAACAGGATTAGGCGAAACAAGATTAGGCGAAACAAGATTAGGCGTAACCGGGTGCGTCCTAAAATATAGTAGACACTATATTCCTATCGATCACAAACTAACATTAATTCAAACTATAATTTTAATTTGAAACTTTCTGAGTAAAAATCACAAAAATCATTACCCCGATCATTTTCATTGAGTCTTGGTCTTTTTTTTTTGGACAATATAACAAAAAAACCTACCAAAATCAAATGAATTATTTTTTTATCTCATATACATTATTGAATCATTTGTCATGATTACCAAGCTCTTTTCACCCATAAAAGCGAAGAAATAAAATATTAAAAAAAATAATAAACCATATCTCACGTTTCGTGTGAAAAAGTTCAAAAGAGAAACGAGGCTAAAATGCTAAAATTTATTACAGCTACTTGAAAACCTGAAAAGATTCGTCGGGAGAATTTTTACAACCACTAAGTTTCAAGAGTAAAGACGGCGGTCGTCGTCGGCTGCGGAAACTCTCATGATCATCCTCCACCATTCATCTAACAACTGCACTTTCGCGTTGATGGGGATTTTTATTTTTTTGCTATGCATCAGATTGCAAACGCTGACCCGGTAATAAGTGAACCTGATTTATGGATCATAACATCCCCCTTTTCTTCGCTAGATTTCGTAAACAGGGCGCTCACACCCTATTCAACGATTTGCCCAATACTCCAAGTACTGTAGTTACTTTTACTGCTGGCTCTAGCAAAATTTTCCGTTGGACGACATTTGCGGCAGAATTGCAATTTCCTCATCAACAACACGTGCCAGCAATTAACGACACACTATACAGAGAAGGGGGTTTTCCTCGTCTTATCGACGCTTTTGGACAAAGTTGTTGATAAACAGTCTTTTGATAAAGTCTGTCGTCTATTTCAGCGTTGCTGTCGGCTTTGTCGGATTAAAACAATTCTATCAACACGTTCATTATCAAAACCAAAAACAATTTAAGATGAAACGCCACGTTTCAATCGTGTAATGACAAATTGATTGTCTAGCACGATCTTAAAGTTGAACACACGGAATCAAAAAACGTGATGGTGGATATAATCGTGTACAAGATTTACTTATAACACAGCAAATGTCACTAATAAACCTGAGGATATCTCAAAATTCCGTTCCGTTTTTTATGCTTTCATTTTTTACAACATGTCTCTATAACTAAAAGATTATAACAGAAAGACTTCAATCCACGTGCGTACTGCATTCCAATTTTTATTATCATGCTGCGTTTATTATTTACGGGATTATGCAAAATATCATAGAAGAAACGGGAAATATGTGTAATCACATTTGTGACTAGGCGAACCTCTAGTTCAATTTCTATTTAAAAAATATAAACTACAAGACGTCCTTCATTGTGGGTTATTTTCTACGAAAACCTTGCAAAAATCTAAACTGTTTATAACGAAATTCCCACGAAATAACGAGACTTCAACATTCATACACATACTCACTACACACAAAAATCGCATGATAATAATTTTATTTTCACATATTACGAGTATAAGAATTTTCTAATAATTCTGTTGAAAAAGATTTGGATTCTGCGAATACAAAATTTGCAAGCATTCCCCCATATAACTATAGCGTGATTCAATATTTGGTTTATGCAAGTTTTGAGTAATTTCAGTTTCGATAATAAATTATTTATATATGTGATATTTTTTTTTTACATTGGAGAAGATTTTTTATTGATTCAATTTATGCTGTTCTTGATTTATGCGTTTTTTGGTACATTGGACTATACAGTATATTCTCATAAACGACTACTGTAGATAGCAGTATATGATCAATTCCCAGTTCGCACGCTCACTCTCTCAAATTCACTCGCTCGCAAGTGAGCTAATATAATTATCTATAAAATACAATTATAAAAATGTAAAAGTATTTATAGACTCGTATTGAAATAAAAATTTCATTCGAGGTTTTTTTGTTTGATATAAACAACTCAAATACTTTAAGATCCACCAGTTCAAAATACACGATCCAAATGTCACAACTCAGATACCGTACTAAATTTTTTTTTTAAATATATATAAATATTATCTGGTTATAAACCCCTCTAGTATCCAAGATTCTACAGCCACGTATTAGAAAACATTTTCTTCCGAAACTTGTGTTGTCTCACTTATACATGACTCGCTCGAACAAGGCAGGAAACCTGACTTATGTTCCTGAGGGGAAGCCAATAATTCACCATCTGCTGCAGACAAGTTTAATTCGGTAAAAGAGCGCTGTCGAAAAGCCTTCGGTTCTCTTGAGAAAGACACTGCATTATTTATTCGGACGCTATTCCTTGTTCTTTTTTTTTGTACCTTCAACTTGCGTTTTTCGAATGATGAAGAAAATGCACTATGTCTAACTTAGCTATACTCCACAGTTATTCAAATTACAACCTCACGCACCTCTAATGGCAAGTTGTTTTGTTTATGTTTGTTTTTTCACCGTAAACCCAACTTTCTTCTAAACAGTGTAAACAAACAAGACCCTCTTTTCATTAACGCGAATGCCTATCATGGGAATGTTAATTCCACACAGCCTACGCCTCACAGCTAATTAAATAATTTATACAACGCATTGTCATCAACTGGCAAAAATAATTTTTCATACTCTCAACTACAAAAAAAAAGACACCGACACTCCACTTTATCTCATTAATAAACAATAATAAAAACCCCAAACAATGCGTTTTGATGAATCGTTTTGGAAGAACTTCAAACCCAAAAATGACTAAGCTCACACAAAAAAAACCCTCAGAATATAGAACCCCCCAAAAAAATGGGAACTCCAAAATGAAATACAATAAAGAAGTAGCGCTAAATTTTACAACTGAATGTTTTAGCATCAGCGTACAAAATGACATTGCATGGACTCTGGCATCTGTCGCCAAGCTTTGAAGTCGGAGCAAAAACGTTTTTTTCTCACTTCCCTTCACTCTAGTGTCGTTTAGAAATTGGCTCTCCTTTTCTTTTTGCAACACATTCACCCATTAGTCTTCCTTAACATATTCAGAGATGAAAAGCTTTTCAACGAAATGAGTAGGAAATGAGAGAAAAGACAATGGGAGAAATGAACATTCGGCTGATGCAACCCTACCGTGCTCAACCACATCAAGCCAACAAAAAACTACACTCTATATACTAAGAAATGTCTAACGCAGTTGACACGATAATGGCTAATGCTACCGTAATGATACAAATAATAAACTACTTTAAGGATGTTAATTATACAAAAAATAATGAAAAACGTTAATTATAATAAAACATGGAAAACCAGCCAGAATTTATCCTCAACAGTTCCAACTTATTCTTTGGTGACCATATTCAACTCAATTGGATGTTATACATTCATTGGATGTTATACGATTAAATAAATAAATAAATTCTTGAAACTTTTTAAAATTCCATATAAACTTGCACGTTGTTCATGATTAACTACTGTATATCTATCAGTTAATATCTAAAAAAATATGTCAATTTTCATACGCATTATAGTTGTAGAGTGATCCTTAGTTGATAACACGTCTTCCATTTTCGCAGATTCACTTTTACGCGGGTATCGTTACGCGTTTTCAATAGCATTAACCGAGCATAAAAATTTCATTTATCTGAACTTTAGTTTTTAAAGCTATTATAATAGTTTTTGAATTTTGAGATAAATATTTCACACAAAAAGTGAATAAAAATGAGTAAAAAGAAAATAAAACAATCAAAGAAAGTGAAAAACCAGCACCCATTCGTCTAATGAAAAAAAATCGGTTTATGCGAGTCTCACAAAACATATTTTGTACATTACCTGTAGATATAGCACACTACAAATGCTTAAACACCTAACATTCAGAAATTGCAGTTATCAACAAACTTCTCGTATTCACGATTATCAATTGCAGACACTACATTACCGACCCTTTGGTTTCTCGTAATCATAACTACCTCAGAAAAATTCATAAAATGTGTGTATTAAACACCATGAGCAAAATGGAGTTCATAACTAACCTAAACTGGTGTGTGTTGTGTATAAATACCAGTTTTATGTTTTTCAAAAGAACGATCCAACAAAATAAAATTTGTGTTTGTGTTTAAGCAATTTAGTAACCTAGTAAGCAACCCATAGACACGTAGAGCCCTCATGCTGGTGTTAAATACACAAGTACCGAATTTCAATAATCGCTATCTTCAAAGTTTATTGTATTATTGTCAAGTTAAAGTGTATTGTAAATTTCGTGAAAATTTGTTACTTTGAATTAAGAGTTTTAGTTTATAAGCAATAGAATTGAAAACATAAATTAAAATGCTTGTTAAGCGTTATTTTCACATAGCATACTGTTATATTCAGTGACAGTAGTACTGAATGTACATACATAATGCAAAAAAATCTCGTTTTTAATTTAAGCAAGTTTCGTGTTATGCGAATTTTGACTAATGCGAATTACGATTCATGCGAAATTAACGTTTATGCGACCGTTGAGTCATTCGATATTTGATTTATGCGACTTTTGAGTAAACCTATTTTTATTTCCGTAATTTTTGTTTCATTTATTTATATATGCGATTTTATTATATTGGACTTATGCGGTTTTTCATTTAAGTGAAGGACTTGTGCGGTCTTCGTTTTATGAGTTTTTTGATACACTGGACTATAGAGCATAATCTCATAAACGACTGTAGATGACAGAATACGTTCAGATCCCAGTTCACTCACAAATTCACAAGAGAAGCTAATATAAAGAGTACAAAAACATTGACGCTAATATAATCCAGTGAACAACATTTGCCGATTCATTCGTACCTCCCATAATGAAACACAGTACAGCATTCACTTTTGTATAAGAAAACTTGTTAACGTTTTCTACAATGTTAGCAGTTACGAACAAAACTCTTAATTCAATTCTTACAATTTCCACTCATCTTTTTGAAAAAAAAAAAAATGAAATAAAAATCGTAAAATGTTAACGCAATTCCCAATTGGAATTCATTCTCTGCTCCCAACATTTCATCGAATAAAATGCAGAGCTTTCCATAATTTGGTTATTTTTCTTTCCCTTAATTGTGCGGAATCCCAAATTTTTATGGCTTTTCCTTCGCGAGAAAGATTTAAACTATATACGTATATATATAAAAATTCAACCACGTAACTCTTTCCTTACTTGAAAGTGAAAAAAAATACACAGAAAAAAATAAGTGAAACCTGCCTGTCATCTGCTCGATTCTCGTCTGCTCAAATAGGTCTCTGGCGCTAAAGCAAACAAAATTATCGGGACCATCTGTTTCTTCAAACTGATTGCATGAAGCAAAAATAAAATAAAAAAAGGAACGGCAAGAAAAATAAGCACACGAAAAAAAAAATTCAATTCAAAGACAAAACACGGGCCGTATAAAATTCAATCTGCAGGTATCTGCATTAAGAAACAATCTCATCTCGGGGATGAAGCGAAACGGTTCGCGCTGCCTGACTCGTATATTATAAGTGGAAGAAGCTTCGTCGTCTATGCATATGGAAATTATGTTCATTTTCCATCGAATAGATTTCTTCGGCCACTGCCAACCTCGTTTAATAAGAATTGGAATAAAAAAAAGAGGAAATTCGAAAATGAACCGAGGATGAAGACAAAAGCTTACGTGTCCCCTGCACGGATAAATAAGAAAAAAGAAAAAAAGGATTGTCACTTTTTTGTATTAACTTCAACCATCTAAATTTCGATTTTTTCTTTTCTATTTAAATTTCGAGTTTTTCTTTTCTATTCATGCAAAAATTGGGTATTGATCAGAAACGAAGTAGACACAATGGGCTAAAAGAAAGACGCGTACCGTATTTAATGAAGATGTGTTTCGAGATAAAAGATTTCCAAGAAACGCTTTCAAGATTTCTCCTTTAGTGTAATCAGAATATTAGGGTATTAGCCTTAAGCAACATAATGTGCGAGTTTATTTTATGCGATTAAGTTTAACAGTAAGTGGTCAATTGATAATTGGAAGGCCTGGTGTAAAAAGGTGTCAAGTAACATTTTTTGACAAAATGACCTAACAGCATTTTCGAATGTGTTGGGTGCAATTCTAACTTCCTAAAGCATAATTTTGAGCAAAGCAATATGTGCAAAGATATTAGTGCAAAAAGTGTGAAGTAGCCCATAGACAGTAAGGCAAGTTCAGATCTCTAAACGTGTATTCCTTAAAATTGTAAAAATGTTGCTTAACACCCTTTTACACCAGTTCTTTCAATTTTTAAAATATTAATTTAGATTTCGATTATCAATCTGGTCACTCATGTAAGCCATTGGAACACCAAGACGCCATCTTGAAATGATAATTTTCTTTGTTATACCGTACGGATACTTTTTCTGATAATACTGGTATTTTCTATAATACTAAGGGTGCGTTCACGATTTCGTGCTAAAAAGCGCTTATTAAGCGTTTAAACACAGTCAATAACGTGTATAGTCTTTGTAAGTTACAAAGAGTTATCGACTGTTTTTGGATGGACTGTCTTTAAAAGAGTAAAGAGAACACACCTTCAATAGTAAGTCTGCTGATTTCATCACTAAGTTAATAGTAATAATATAAAACCGGATTAAAAAATTTGGTACTTGTGTATTAAACAGCAGGATAAGGATGCTACATATCTATGGGTATAAATATTAGTTTAGGTTAGTTGAAACAAAAAATGTTTTTTATAACTGACCTAAACTGGCATCTATAACCAGACACCAGTTTAAATAAGTTAAAAAACTAACTGCTGCTTCAAAAAAAGTGCCTGTTGTTCAGTTACACAAGCATAGCCATCAAGTAAAAGTCTTTACTTGTAGTAAAGTATAAAAACACAAGTATAAAAATTTCTGGTAGTTTAGTTCGCAACTCAAGGCACTGCACTCAATTTTTTGTTAAACTGAGCAACGGCAAATAAAAATCACAGGTTTATCTTTATCAAAATTCACATTCGGAATTTAATTATACGGTCCATTGGCCATACTCAAATATTATTATTAAAAACATGGAAATATTTGGAATAATAATAAATTATTCTAAATCACTTTAACAAGCATAGCAAGTTGACATTAGAGTTATTAATGTTTACATAATATCGAAATCCATTTATATGCCCGTGAGCCTATATGTATATAATCAGCACTACTATCTATCATAGCAATCAATGGATAATTCAAACGCAATAGTTGTTATTCAACATTTTTAAATCCCATTAAGCACTTATCATAAATAACGAATGTCAATATTCCGTATTACCTACTATGAACTACCAACATATCACTCATTCTACTGAAACTCAATTAATTCGAGCTACATATATGAACTAAGGCTTCAGTACCGTACTCATCACACTTTTATTTTAAAGGTTCACACCATATCCAACGTACCTTATTAATACGAAGAACCGACGGCCAGTTGACGAACGTCGACATCACGAAGCACTAAAGTTCAGCTACGAAGCACTAAAGTTCCGAAGCACTAAAGTTCCAAATAGTCACACAGACAAGTTATCACAAAGTTCACTGCACATTTCACTATGTATCCGAGTATCCACAGATGATCACTAAAACCCACTTATTTATCCTAAATTGTTGTATTAAATTCAAAATTCACGTGATTTATCCAAACACTGATGAACCAACATGTTGACCTTCCAACTGTACAAACCTAACTTCGCAATTAGCTAAGCATCGCGAGCAGTTCAAGTATCTACGTAATCAACAGAAGTACACTTCTCCCTCTCTTTTTTTTTTCGCTATAGTAATTAATGAATTCGCCCTTTAAATATGTTGGAAAAACACTATTTCCTTGTTGTTGCCACTTCTACGCATTATTATGAGAAATCACGATTTGACATTAAATTTAAATTAAATATTCTCATGATTTTAGTTTATAAAATTAATTCAAATTATACGTTGCATGTGACACCTTTGATGTATAAAAACTTTGATGTTGCCCTATTTGCGCACATTAACCAGTATTTCTAATTTTTCTTTGTGTTTGTTCGTTTTATGTTTTTTTTTTGTATCTTCTGGTCCTTTGGACTGTTTGACTTTAAATACATAAATAAATCAGTTGATTTTTGTAGCCTATTTTCAAGGCTACAAAAATATTCACAGAATTTATTTTTTTTACACTAAACTATTTAATTTTGTTTACAATAAAGCAAAACTTTATTCTGTAGTGTAACTAAACTAATACAAGGTGTCAAAATAATTTCTTTATATTCAAATTGGTTTTAGTGAATTTATTACAAAATGTTAATAAAATGTTACTGAAATAAATTAAGAAAATCGGAAATAATAACTAGAAAAAATTAGGATTAAATAAAAATATAAATAAATAAATAAATATTATAAAACAAAAAATGGTACTTTTCCGTTTGCCAAGAGGCACTGCTTGTGACGCTAATGGTTAATGTTTTTAATTGACCTAAACTAATGTCTGTGGGTATGCATAACTTGGGTAAAAATTACGAGACTTTTTATCTTATTACAAGACAAAATAATTTATCACTAATTAAAAAATTAATACGTTTTCGTTTGCTATATCTAACCTAAACTAAAACCACTAGTCTTAACTAGCGTCACAAGCGGTGCCAATCGGCCAACGAAAAGATACCAACAAGCTTTTTAATACGCCCTATATTGGCTTCACTAGTGAGTTTGTGAGTGAGTGAGCTGAGAATTAAACGATATACATTCATCTACATGTGTTTATGATAATACACTGTATAGTTCAATGTACCAAACATTGCATAAAGTGAGAACCTAGTAAATCGAAAACCGCGTAAGTCCAATGTAAGAAAAATCGCACGAATCGAATCGAAAATTCGCATTAATCGAATACCACAATACTAAAAAATTGCATAAATCAAAATTCACATAAATTTAAATTCCCATAAATCGAAACTCGCGAAACTCGAAAACGGAATAACTCAAAACTAATGGCATAAATCAAATATCGCATTTCTCAAAGATCGTATCAATCAAAATTCGCATGAAGCGAAACGTAGTCTTAAAAATTATTTTTAATATACTTGTTTTTAATCCTAAAGTGACTTTGTTTTTGATTGCTAATAGGTTGATAAATTTAAAAGTTTAAACAATAACGGCAACAATGAATCAATTAATGAATGTTATTTTTGAACTAACATGAAATTCCCGCGCTATCTCTGTATTGTTGTGTCAGGTGGTTTATCTCTAACAGAATTCGTTAATTTTTCAACGAGTTTAAGCTAGTATAAAATAATACTGGATTCACAAATAAAAATTATTCGAATTGATTCACTTGCAATGGACGTTATATTTTTGCAATCTTTTCTTACACCGAAAGACGGGCTAAAAAAATAATCGATAACTTGTATTTTATTATTAAAAAAAGATACAGTTATTGCGAAGCACTCAACACGGAATTTCCCAGTTTGCTGTGAAAACATAGACAACACCTTTCTTAAAGCAAAGCTCACGAATAAAGTGCTTTAGTTTTATTTTTTGTTTTTTCTCTCTTTCAATTCAAAATAGGGATGTGTTTACACAACCCCCAGTCTCGGTTTTCATCTGGCAAGAAAGGAGAAGAAGTTCTTGTTGCGGTGAGACTCTATTAACAAAAGGATTTCAAGGGGTCCACCCAAGTCGCAGCCTCGACCACAGGGAGAGATAAAACCAAAGATTTTTCCATGGCAACCGTAGCATCTTGTGATTGGTTTCGAACCCGTGAGCAGAATGCTTTTCTATCGAAGTCACTTCACTTCCATCGCAATTTCCTTCCGACTCCGTGTAGATGCTCACTTTTTTTTCTTTACCCTTTTTCTCCCACTTTCTTTATTTGGTCCAAGTGTGCGGTGGAGAATAAGTGGGTAGATTATAAGTCACAGAGAAGAAAGATTGGTTTGCCTCCAACCAGGGATTAAAGCAGATTTGTTTCGAAAAAAGGAAAAAAATGAAACTTTGTTGCCACTGAAGATCGTGTGCTGCAAAGGTTATAAGCGAAAGGCTTATAATCGACCATGTTTTTCTTTGTTTTTTTCTTTGTTTTTGTTTATCTTTGTTTATCTGCCAAGAATAATAATTTTTGTTTGTCCTGCTTTTATTTAGTAAGTTTCTTTAGAAACCAAAAACGAGAGAAGATTTTCAACTCTAACTGAAAACTGGTTGACTTGTACGCTAGCAACTTATATGTTTGCACTTCATGTTTACTATAAAAATACATGTTTACTGTGGTATAAAAATACGCAACCCTATGTTGTTTTACAAGTTGCGTTTACCCTCGTGTTGTTTACAAAACTAAAACGTACCGAAAGATAACGAATTAAGTTGAGTATACATCGCGTAATGGAATGAAGTACAGGGTAAAAATCCATATTTTACTGCTTGGTGTTATTATCAAATAATTTTTAAGTATTGTTATTTTAAATTTAAACTTTCAATTTTATTATTTTGTAATTTTAAATTTAAACTTTTAATTTTATTATTTTGTAATTTTAAATTCATTTTTGTGTAAATTCTACAATGTAAAACATGACCGACCATAGTCAAATGAAACAAATTAAATAATAATTAAAGAGCCTGGTGTAAAAAGGTTATTAAGTAACATTTTGTCAAAAATGACCTAAAAGTATCTCCGAGTGTGCTAGGTGCAATTGTACCTTTCTTACGCATAATTTTGAGCAAAAGCAAAACAATATGTGCAAAGATATTAGTGCAATTGGTGTGAAGTAGCCCATTAACAGCAAGGCAAGTTCAAACCTGTAGACGTGTTTTCCTCGAAATTGTAAAACTATTACTTAACACCCTTATACACAAGGTCCTTTAAGCTACAACTGTTATTATTGATAATCACATACATAACCACATATTGTATACCGTTCCATAAAATTATGTAATTTATTTTTATTTTTTCTACGCAGAGTTAAGCTCATTTAAATAGTTATTAACTAACTATTAGTATTAGGCAATGAACTATTGAGTAGCTTTGCTGAGAAGCCTGTCGCAGAGCGGAGCTTTAACCATGTAGTGCAGAAAAGCCATCGACTTTAAATTAAACATTATTCAGTTCACCCTGGTTTTTATTTAGCCTACTACTTTAAATTTAAGTTGCTAGCGTTTCTGTATAGAGAGTGCATCTTACTGTACAAGTTGGCGATATTTTTTCTATATGATAATATTTTTACTCGAAGAGACGATACCTAATTGACAGAAACGTAAAATAACTGAATTTACCTGCTTAACAACTATTTAATTTATAGAGTAAGTTACAATGTAACAATTTCAACATTTCTCCATATTAATATAGCACAAGTACATTAAAAATTCTCTTTAAAAATACTATTTATATGCTGTCATATACAGATATACAGTACTGTATGTACAGCACATACATAATGCAAAGAATTCATTTTTGATATCTGAGAATTAAAATTTATGCAGTTTTTAAGTAATTCAGTATTCAAATTATGCGTATTTTGAGTAATTCCATTTTTGATTATTGCAAGTTTCGATTTATGCAAATTTTGATACATGCAAATTTTGATTCATGCGACTTTAAATTTATGCGATTGTTGAATGGTTTGATATTGATTCATGCGAGTTTTCAGTAATTTCATTTTTTATTATGCATTTTTTTAGTTATTTATACGCGATTTTTTATTGTTTGTTTGTTTGTTTTTTATTGCAATTGTGAAAACCAATATATACATTGGACTTACGCGGTTTTTGAATTATGCGAAAGACTTATGCAGTTCTCGTTTTATGCGTTTTTTGGTACATTGGACTATGCAGTATATTTTCATAAACAACTGTAGATAATAGTATACGTTTAATTTCCAGTTTAATTAATTTCCAGCTTGCTCACTCACTCCCAAGTGAAGCTAATTTTAAACGGTATGAAAACCACTTTCGTCGATTCAAGAAGTATTCCATGGTAGTACACTCCCTTGCCAAAAACTAAAATAAAACGTCACAAAGAGGGGGTAAAAGACAGTTTTCGTTTTCATTCAGATAACTATGAATGAGGTCCCACTTTGATTCTATCACAACGATGACCGGTGTCAGCTTTCATCATTAACGAATTAATGAACGCAACGAGAAGGCAACAACAGCCTTTGGTCGGCGGATTACAAAAGGCGTGCTCCCTTGCCTGGCTTCCCACTTTTCCTTGAGCCGTGGCACGTGGCTGCTGTTAACCCGTTAATTACCCGTCCCTTTAACTGAGTTGGACGTTATGAACGAGCGCAAAGAGACAAGGCCACCAAGTTTAATTTAGGCCATACTTGACAAAAGAGTGAGCAGCGAAATGAAACCGTAGTGCTACTTGGCCACCACCCAATACACTTCACCAGTCAGATAAAGATGTCCAGTTGTTTTATTTCTTACATAATAAGAAAAGAAACCTCGTCACTTAATACATCACAAATTGTGATTCTTTGTGTTCATTGGTTGTTGTTTTTTAATGTGGACTACGATCAATTGCAGTAGTTTTAAATTTTGTGTGACGTTGCTCTAAATCCTGTTAATGTCACTAATCAACGAATAAACGTATAGGTTTAGAGTACAAAAGTATTGATTTCAATCCATAAACTTTTGAGCGTTACGTTTTCTACTGTTTCAAACTATAAATATTAATTTCTTTTTTATACTCTTAAATATTATTTTCACTTGTGAGTGTGCGAGCTGGAAATTGAACGTATACTGCTATCTACAAGCGTTTATAAAAATATACTGCAAAGTACAATGCGCCAAAAACGCATAAAACAAGACCTGCATAAATTCATTGCAAAAATTAAAACCTCGTAAGTCCATTCTAAAAAAAATTTCATATATAAATAAATCAATAAATCAAAAATGGAATTCCTTAAAACTTGCAGAGATAGAATGTTGAATTACTCAAGGATCGCTTAAGTATTAAATTCGCATAAATCTAAACTCGCATTAATCAAAATTCGCATAAATCGATATCTGTATATGACAGTATATAAAGAATATGCTTAAAAAGCATGTACACGTACGCAAACACAAACACAAACACACAAACACACACACACACACACATACACACACACACACACACATCCACACACACACACACACACACACACACACACACACAATTTTACCTACATTACAATCATTACATTTTTTAACATTTACAATTTTAGCAACAGTGTGTTATCATTTGGAGAAAAATACTCAAATGTATGTACATTTAACTTAGATATCGGTGTGATCTAGTACATCAACTGAATTCCATTTGCATAAATAATATTAGTAATCCATCGTCCGAGTTCACCGTGGTATTCAAATTCATACGTGCTAACGCTAACCTTTTACGACATCTGATGCAACCTTGTGCTAATTAAATGATAATTACTTCGAATACGGATGCAATTCGATTATATACTGGCCTACTCTTAAAGCAACGTTTACAAGGAAAACATTTAAAATCCAACGCTATGTGAATTTTGTAATTTTATTGTTTATTCTAAATATTTGATATAGTTTCACAGTCTATATAAAATAAACAACAAACAGTGTGTAAAAATCTAAACTACAGTGAATTCTTGTTATGCAAGTTCCTAAGATTTTGATTGTGTGAGATTTCACTAATATAGTCAAGAAGATATTTACCCATATGCAAGAAACTTTACATGTATATGATTTTGTACAGTGGTTACCAAATGATAATGTCAAAGTTTTGAAACTTAATCATAATTTAAACATATGCGCGATTTTCAAATCATGTCTAACAAACAGTATACAAACTCATGAGTTTCAGTTTATATTGTATTTTAAAAATTCGCAAATTACAACCATTTAATTTTACAAACTTTATTTCGACAGTTCATAGATTAATGAGGAGTAATTGTTTATAAGAAATAACTACACAAGGATTCTCATCTTATTACACTATTACCCTAAATATTGTAATAATCCTACTCATTCTAGATCTACCAATAATTTTTTAAATTTACCCATTAACGACCGTTCAAGTAAAATTAATTACAAACGTTATCCAGTAAATTCTTTTCAACTCTGAAACCACTTACCTTTACGCATAAGAAGAATATAACCAACAAACACTCCCAATTATTACAATACCATTACAAAACTAATCAATAACTACAAAAAGTTTAATCTTTAATTTTCTGTTTTGTTGCCCTTTTGTAGTTTTCAGCTAAAATAAAAAATGTATATGTATTTTTTCCTAATGTTGGAATTTTTAGCATTTGATGTATTTTTTGTTACAAAAAAATGAATCCACAACTGGATTTTAAAATTTAATTAAAAAATTACAAAAAATTAAAGCCCATTTTATATTTTTAATCAAATTCCATCAATTTCAACTGTTTTTCAGACATCATACACACGTCCAGACGCGTTTTCGTGCTTTCAGTCAAACAACGAAACACAACAAAAGCATTGAAACGCGCCCGAGCGTATGATAACGTCAGAACAACAGTTTGAATCGATGAAATCTGATTGAAAAAGTTTGACGTGCAAAATGGACTTTAAACTTTGTCGGTGAAAAAACACCAAAACAAAATAGAAATTTGATAGAAATTTATATTCTGCATTCAATTTGTCGATCACACTATTGGGACCATTTAAATGCAACCTAGTTGAATTACAATTCCGCAATTGCACCGGAATAAAAATTTTAAAAATTAAAATCCTCTGCCCCATTACCGTATAATCATTCATCATTAAAGCTAGTGGAAAAGCTATCAAACCCCTATAACGTATTCGAAATTTCCACCCGAGGGTAATTTCCCGCTCCATTACGATATTTACAGCCAAATGCAATGACCACCAATTAGCGCCAAATTACGACACGAGATGCAATATTTAGTCGCTTTTCTACACGCAGCTATTCGAATCGGCAACAGATTTTTAATGTTTTCTTGACGTTAAAATTTACGCCATTGTTTTAGCCATCAGTTTGGTGCTTATATGTCATCAGGGAGCCATTGCATCCATGCATCATTAAGATCCAACTCAAAACTCCTGAGAAATATTTTTACAACTGCTGATATACGCATTAAAGATTAAACAAGTTATGCGTTTCATAAATTCTAAAGAAAAAACAAATATTTCAAACGAAAAAATATTAACTTACGAAACTAAATACGATAACAAGAGTTGACTCGTTCTAACTTCACTTTCAAAGTTTGTCACGCTTTTCATATCGTGACGCTGGAAAATTGCAATACCATGTATTGTAGTTTGTTTAACGATTTTGACATTAAAATAAAGTTGTTGTTTTTTTATTTCCGCGTACTGGATGCAAACGGATGATCTGATTAGAATTCGACTATTACACATTCAGTATTGCGGTCAGTGAAATATGCCTTTTGTGATTAAATCTACATAGAAGTAGCGGATAGCTTACAACAGAAACAGCCGAACGCGGGCCGAATGTTAATCAATTCTTCATTAATTACTGCAAAGTCGAATTACAGGCATCATTGGACATTAGTTAATCGATGGTGACAATGAATTTCAGGCTTCACATGATTTGCGGTGATATTGTATTCTGTTGGTAATTCTACACGTTATATCCATTTGCATTTGGCGCATTTAGTAACCGAATGCATCCATCCACGGAGCAGTTATTTCAAACGACAATTATGAAATCCGTAAAACACTTGAATTTTTCCAATGGGTATCACTCAAAAGTGCTGCAAGAATAAATTTTCCCATCAATTCGCCTTTCAAAAAAAAAATTGTCTCAAAAACATCATGAAATTTGTGTGATCGTACCAAAGTTTTGATTAGAATAATACCAACATGGGCATCGTTAACAAAGTGTTAATGACAGTGTGTTATAATATGATTAAGTACACTAAAAACGCTTTTTAAACGTGCTCATCATATACTGTCATAAACAGATATACTGTTTATGCGAGTATTTTGATTTTTGCAATTTGTTATTTATTTATACATGCGATTTTTTTACATTCAACTTATGCGGTTTTTGATTTATGCGAATGACTTATGTGGTTCTCGTTGTATACGTTTTTGGTACATTGGATTGTACAGTATATTCTCTTAAACAACTGTAGATGGCAGTTTACATTCAATTCAATTCTTAGCTATCACACTCACAAACTCACTCACGGGTGAAGCTAATTTAGAGTATACAAATTTTTGTAAATGTGTCATCCTTACTTAACAACGCCAGTCAAAACTTTTTAAATTTAAAAAGGGGAAGGGGTCACAAAGGTCTTATTTGTCGATTTTGTAATAAATATTTTAATATTGACGATAGCTTTAAACTTAACTAACAATGAGATGTAACGACATACTTAATTTCAATTAATTAAATGTGAGAATCAATATCAAACAAACAAACTATCGGTACTCTTCTTTATAAGATATAGAATACAAGACCATGTAACTACCACAAAAAAATACAAAAAGTACATTAAAATTATCATTTATATAAAGAATACATAAAGATAAAATGCCTTATTATTTCAGTCAAACTGACAAATAAATAAATGAATAAATAAATAAATAAACAAATAAATAAATATTAATTTTTTGATTATATTATGCGATTCGATGGAATCATTCACAGACAAAACAAATGTGGAACAAACATTTGTCACAATACGACTGAAGGGTTCCTGGGAATATAATGATAAGCCACACCTTTTCAAAATTTTCTTTTTTCTAGCAAGTGACAGCATAACATAGAGAATCACTTTGTTTCGCAGTATAGTACTCTCTATGGAGTTTCTCACCAGAAAAACGGCTCTCCTGAACAATTCCGAAAATGTGGCTTATCATTTTAATGTCCGAAGCCCTTGAAATGTGGGATATAGTTTGTACATCACATCGTAAATCATCCACAACTTTTTAATCTGCATTACCTCAAGACAAAAAGTTAATTCGGAAGAAGATGAAAAAAAAATCAAGTTGGTAAATTTGCCAATTTCCAAAAGTACAGACACTTATAAGCACCGTTTAACGAGTTTTTTCCACCCTCTTCATTTTTTATTTTACGTTTCACTCTCTTTCTTTTATTACAAATACACGTATGATGAGAGAGGGAAGGGGGAGGAGAAAAAAAGTGTTTAACATTCCTTTTCTTACCTCAAGAAAAATTCATTTGCATTTCCGATCGTTATCGGGTGCGTTATCGAGGCAAAGTTTTTCGGATAACGCGATTCCTGGCAAAGAAATTACAGGGGTTCCATTAAATGAGTTTGGGCGTTCATTTTGCCGCCCACTAGACAATGAAGCTCCGAGGAAGAGGTTGGAAGACAATTTCAACTAAGTGACGTCAAACGAAGACTTTCCAGCGATTTTGGCACATCTCATTTTTCTTTTATCTCTTTTGTCCCGTCGTTTTCTTTCTCCCCTCACCCCCACCCTTCTTTGAGTCCCAAATACTCTTCTTTCTTATTAGCACTTTGCATACGCTCGTTTGGAATCGTAGCAAAAGATGACGTGCCAAGAACGTCGAAAATCTTACTACTGCGAACAGGATGAAAAGCGGTCGAATGGATCTGACATCGTTTTCCAGCACAGATGCAATTATATTTTTTCCTCCAGGTTTATATATTAAAAAAAAAACAGAAAAAAAGAGAAAAAACAAAAAAAACATTTGAAAGAAAAAAAAAACGTCGGTGCAATCACTCGCTAAACGAAGAATGAAAGAAGTTGTAAACATGAAGATGCGCGTCATTCACTCGGAGTTAGTGAATAACATTCCAAAAGAAAGGTAAGCCTACAAAATGCTATATCGACAAACATGCACTCAACGTATATAATTTGCATTTGACTTTTATCTCTTTGTCTGTCTAATCTTGAGAACGTGGATCTTTTAAAGTTGTTATGCTTGTTTTAAAACTGTCAATGTGTTTTCTCTACATTGGCGTGTTTTCTCTTTCATTTCTTAGTCAACAACTCGGCAACTAATATTAACACTCATATTTTTAAACACCAAACACCACAAACCGCAAACAAACATCATACGATTCCATAGTATAGTGCAAAAATATACTCTGGATCAGCGTTCTCAATTACATTTTTGTCGCAAAATTTGTTTATATTTTGTACAACATGATTGTATCTTTTCAACTGTTTTACTCTAACCCATCAATGCTCCTAACAGGCTTAATTCAAGAGCAAATACTTTTAAATTGAAGGCATAACAATTTAGAAAACACCCGTTTGGAAAATACTGCTCTAAATCCTCGATTTATAAAATGCTTCTGTAAAAACCTTGCATAAATCAAAAGTAGCGTATATCGAATTACAAAAAGTTACAAGAGCGTTTAGTGAATTGTACACGGCTACACCAAATCGCATAATAACACAATGTTTCGTATATAACGAGCTTGCTGGTAGGATTTCTCTTATTGAATAAGTAGCAAAATTTTATACGAGAGATTCGCATGAATCTAAAACCTTTGTAATTAATTGAGTGAACTATATTTTATGTTTATCAAATTTTAACAACAAAGATCGCATATCAACGAGAGGTTCATCATATATGACAAGCATCTGAAAGAATTTTATTGTTGTGTAAAAACTCGCATACATCGAAGATTTCTTGTAATCCACATTACTACCGTACATATAAATACCCAGACCTGTGAGTAATCGTCTGCGGAATGCTTTTTGTGCACAAAAGGGCGATTGTTGCGAAACAACATGAGGTTAAACTTTTCGAAAGCGACTGAATAAAAGTGGAGTTTACTTTTCGACTCCGTGTGGTTACCATACCAACCACGGGATTTACTTTTAGCTATATTGGATTTACATTTACGTATACAGTAGCCCACCGTATATGTATTTTTTCTATTACTGAAATTCAAAAAACAAAAAATTATAGATTAATAAGACAACACCCCCAAACACTTACACAAATACTTCCTCAACAACTTCTTCAATAACTGGAACTTCATCCTCAGATTACAAAAGCTTCCCACAGAGTGCACAAATGACCAATGCATCAACAGTTGCAAGCACTTCAAAAAAAAAATGTACCAATTCGTCATCCACTCAGATATATTTTAACTATTTGTTTTATCCTGTTAAAAGTTTAGTGAATTGAACTGAAGAGTCAAAGAAAAGAATGGTTTGAATGGAAAATACTGAAAATGAGATGTCACTCCTCCAAACATGTTATATTAAATCAACGTAAAAAAAGTTGATTAAGGAATGAAAAACAATACTGTGGATTGGTAAAATTTAGAATAAGCCTGCAAATTGAACGATATTACAAAAAATGTGATACTTGATCTCAATACTGCACATAAAAAAATCATATTTTCATTTTGTCACTATGAAACACTGAGTTTCATAGCAATGGTGTTCAAAGGTTTTACTTTTGCAGAGATGTACAGAAGTCTTCACGAAGGAGTCTTGTCATTAATCTCGCCAAGTCAAACAATAACGCATCATCATCATAAAAAACAAACACGCCCCATAAACTTGAACGGAATATTGGAAAGTGGGAAAGAATAACAATGGGGTTAGTGTACCAATCTTTCATCTACACATATGACCATCATCATTCTTTTCGTTTATCGTCTTCTCTATCGTTGGCAATGCAGCCGTGCAAATCTCGCTTAAATTACTCGCTAATCACGCGATTCGCCGCCTACCCGTGAATGCGCACAAACAATACATTACCAAGCAAACTACTAATTCATTTCCATATTTTCCTCCCTTACCACGTACGCCATTTTCTCGCACAAGGAGCGAGAAGAGAGATTTATTCTTATCTGGCGCCAACAATGTTAAATTATTCATCTGCCATTAGGTTCACTGAGAGCATCTGCTGCTTTAATGACGACACAAATTGTGGTTCGTTTACTGACGGTCCCGTAATAGCTCATTCCCACAATGGATGCATTTCCGCTGTTAGACAAAGTCGTCCAAAAAAGGAGATGTAATAACCTAATGTCTAGCCTATTCTTCGAACATTGACTGTTCCATTCAAAGAACAAAACCCTTTCATGAAACTAATAATATTACAAAGAATAGAGCTCTGCGTCAAGACTAACAAGATTCTGAGAGATGCCCCGTTGGCAAGTCATATCCGATATTTCTTTCCTGTTTTTTTTTTATTGCTTTCTAACGTAATAGGATGCAGTGGTAAAAATAAATCGATTTTGTGTGAAATTCAATGTAAATGGTGGTCCACCTACTTGAAATAAAAAGTAATGTTATTTAACAAGATTTCTAACTAGGATTAATATCACCCTGTAATGGTACTCTCTACCCTGATAAACTTTTGTATAAAATTAGTGAAATTTTTTTTAATCAAAAATACCCTCTTACTGACCGAGTAGAATGCAAGAATTAAAGGGTTTAGAGCAAATAAGTCACATTTTAAAAATTACTCAGGAGAGCCGTTTTTCTAGAGAGAAATTCTATAAAATACCTTACCATATTGAACAACAATGTAATTTTCTATATTATGCTGACATTTTCTGGAAAATCTAACAAGTGGTAAAGTAACAAGCTAGAAACAATACTGAGGAACAGTTTGATGTAAAAATATCATTTTTGGGAAAAGTGTGGTTTATCACTATAATGTCTAGAACTCATCAATAGTATTCTATTTTAAGTTGTATGTTCTACCGGATCAGTTAAGGTGAAAAAAATTTTATTATTTTTATTTTATTTTTTGAAAAATATCTATTTGTTTTTATTCAAAACAGAATACATATAATGCACCAGAATGATACACGTTTCTCTAAAAATAATTTAAATACGTTACAAGTCAGCTTATAACATATATTAGTACAGAAACTTAACTCAATAATGTACGAAAATTTTAGAATTTGTTACACCCATAACTTAAAATTAAAGAGCTTCGGGGAATATAAAAATGTCTCATTTTTAAAATTGTCCAGGAAAGCCTTTTTTCTGGTGAGAAACTCCATACAATACCATACTGAGAAACAAGGTAATTCTCTATATTATGCTGGAATTTTCTGGAAAATCCAGGAATAGGTACAATAACGAGCTAGAAACAATACTGAGGGACAGTATGATGTGAAAAATGACATTTTTGGAAAAAATGCAGTTTATCATTATAATGTCCGAAAACTTCGAATTGATTTGTATTTCCGCCAGTCTAAAACTAAACTTTTATCCAAAAATTTCATTTAAACCAAATTGCACTTTTTAATAAAATGCAATTTTCAACGTTCAACTTTATAATAGAATATCATTTTGAATTCGACTCGTCAACGATTAAAAACCAAATTGGTTTCTTCATTTTTTTTATATTATATTTCCTTTGTAACGAAGCTCTGATGACTCAAACGTACTGGCTGTCATGTTAATGCGTGGCTAATTGAATTGCTACCTTTTTAAGTCCTCCCGAAGCCAATCGAATTACAAGCTAACAATTTGTTTCCTCTTTTGAAATTCTGTAATCTACTACCAATTAACCTACGAACTTGCCAACGGTCATAAAATTCAATTAAAGTTCTAATGCAAAACTTCATGGTTTCGAGGTCGATTGAAAAAAGGTCGATTCAAATGATTCTCATCGAATAGTATATTAAAGATGATGAATGAAGAAAACTTACTTTTAACGAGAAAAAATTAATGTTAATTACTGTATTCTTAGATAAGCGAGAATTTCACAATACATCATTTTTTTAATATACGTATTTAACATGCACTTAATAATACAACGTGTACATAACAGCACAGTAATGTACATCCGTGAATGCAAAGTGCAAATATTTGTAAATATTTGCAGTGTTTGCAATATTTGCATATATTTAAACAGTGCAAATATTTGTAATGGCAAAATTGATTGAAATTGCAATACTAGTAGTATATCAGTTTACTGACAAGTATAATAAACTGAGTTGTAAATCATGTTGAACCAAACTGCCATTAGCGGTACAATGTTTTGAATAATACGCTATACCGTATTACATTTACATTATACTGT
>JAQIWH010001581.1:0-30526 GCA_034695005.1 Cryptops parisi
GATGGTAGCACAGATAACGAAGTTGAGCAAGCGGCCGCCACTAACTTACTGGTGGCGCTGGCGCATAGGAGACAGAGAGTGAGTGACATTTCAAGCGTTTTATTAGTTAGAGGGATTGTTTTTTAGTTGTATTGTTAGAAATAAATGAAACAACAATCGGTTCTGATTAATAAGTTCGTGTTTTCAACTTTCTAAATCTGACTTGATACCTACGAAGCATCGTTTAAAATTTGACAATGCGATTTTTTGATAATTAATTTCAAAGTCAATGAAAGTAGCACCATTTGAAAAAATTCCCTTCAACATGGTATTATATCGAAAACTCAGAATTTTTATTACATTAGTTTTTCGAGTATGAAATTGGGAATTCTTGACTGGGACACCCGGTATAATATACAATTATGCTTCGACCTATCGACTGTTAAGTTTTCATACATAGTTCATATGGGTTTTCTACTTTAATGAAATAAGACAATAAACAATTGACCTCTTCTTTCCCCGAAACTTACTCAGCTGAAGTTAATTTGTGCAAAGCAGCTTAGTTTTAAACAGTAGAAGAACACTTAAGGAAGATCTTCCATTAACAGTAAATAAATAAACTTTCCTCTTCAAAAAATACAAAAAATAACACAGCCACTTAAATCACAGCGTCAAATCAACCTGACATAACACCAGAAAAAAAATACATTAACACACACAAAAAAATTTAACTCTCCCCCAACAAAAAAAAATAACATTAAAAGGGTAGAAAGAAAAACAAAAACTAAACTAAGTACAGTGATTTTCTTGCACGGATCTTAATTACTTGGAGCATCACACACAGAACCCCCCTTCAAAAAAAAAAAACGTTACGTTGCAAAATACGGTATGTTTCAGTTCGTTACACAAAATGAATAATTAATCGAAGGGCCACACCCCTGTTTTCGAGGCTAATTTGTACGGCAGTCATCTTTCATGGCGATGACAACAATTAAGCTAGCGGAACTGAGTACGAGATTTTCTTATTTAAAAATAAAAAATTGACAATTTTCTTACCCACCCATACTTATTTAGTGACACTTTTATCACACACATTTAAACACATTTAAAAAAAAACAAACTAAAAAGCGATTCGCCAACTACTGTACTTTTGTGTCATATTTTCAAAGTTAACTTTGCACTTCACGTTCAGAATTTGAAAAACAATAATGAACAATGTGGAAAAATTGTGAAACTTCTTCTTCACAAGTTTCATATTTTGTTTCTCCCCCTCTCCCCCTTTCCATCATCCATTAAGAGAGTGTCAATAAAAATAAAGAGTGAGAGAGGTGCCTATTATAAATAGCGCAAAGTGAAAATTGGAAACATAATTTGATATTCAGAGCTTGCTTTTCAACACAACTCTCTCAACCTTTTAACTTATTAAATAATTCATAACGTCTAAGTGTGAGAAAACAACGCACTTTGCAGAGTTTCTCGTGTCAATTTTTCGCTCTCTTATCTTCATAAAAAATTAACTTGTGACAATAATAGATAATATTACTAACCATAATGTCACCATTCCGCACACAAAAGTTAATATTACAACTCAAAAAGAATTCTTTGTGTACTACAGGGGGTGTCCGAAAAAAACAAAACAAAGAGTTTTATATACAACTAGTGTAGTTATAGCCCGTCGTAACGACGGGCTTTTTTTATTCATTTACTTGAAAATGCCAGTTAAGCCTCTGTTAAGGCAAACATAGCGTTTTACAACAATTCTTCCGCTCGCGCAGCACTCGCTGCGCCGCGCAGCGCTCGCGTTGCTCGCGTTACAGCGATGGTAGAGCAGATGGTAGCACAGATAACGAAGTTGAGCAAGCGGCCGCCACTAACTTACTGGTGGCGCTGACGCATAGGAGACGGAGGGAGAGAGTGAGTGACATTTCAACCGTTTTATTAGTTAGAGGGATTTTATTATTTTGAAACAAGTACATTAATACGCTTTATATATATAGTTTTGCTTTATGCGAATTTAAATTTATGCGTTTTTTGAGAAATTAGAAATTTGATTTATGCGAGTTTTGAGTAATTCATTTTCTATTTCTGCAATTTTCGATTCGATTTGTGCGATTTTTGTTACATTGGACTTATGCAGTTTTCTATTTACGCGGTTGTCACTTCATGTGATTTGTGGTACATTGGACTGTGCAGTATATACTATCATAACCACCTTCAAATGGCAGTATACGTTCAATTCCCAGCTCACTCACTCACAAACTCACTCACAAACTAACAAACTCACAAGTGAAGCTAACATAATGCGTATAAAAATATGTATATAGCATATATTATTAAAGTAAACTGAATTCCATAGAAATTCCATAGTCGACGTATCCATAGGAATTGTTTTTGTAATTGCCGTTATTCAATGAGTTTGGATTTTCTTTGGGTAAAGCCATTACTGCAGCACGGCGCGTCCGTGAAGTTATAGGTTTTTTCATTGGCAATTGCTGTTATCTTGGTGATATCAATTAAACTAAACCTTGAATATATTAGTTTCACAAATGTGTTTAAAACACCATAAGATGTGGTCTAAATAAAAAATAAAATTTTATTTAAAACTTTAGACTTGTTTTCAGACACCCTGTACTGTATACGACTGATTAGTATAAGATAAACACACAATCGTAAAAATAAATATTTGGGAAAATAATAAAAATTCATCATAACATTATTTTAAATAGGAAATCGAATTTATATATAATATTTCTCAAGCAACCGGCATAATTCATATAAAAGGAACACCTTCATTTTATACAGATGCTGGATAACTGAGAGTCTACGTAAATTCTTCAGGCTAGAAAATTTTAACACCCATCAAATAACAAATTCCAGCACTTTTAATGATGACTTTACTACACAATTTAAAAGTCAATAAACAATAACGAAAAGAAAAAAAATTAATCACGCATCACCCTGTATACAAATTTTTGTCCCCTAAAATAAAAACAATCAAATTCTTCGTTTCTATTTAAAAACTAGCTCCTCAATTAATCCGCAGTGCAGAACAACACAAGAGCTGCAAACACAAGAGTGGTAAAGATCCCAAGCCAAAAAAAAATAAAAAGTTGCACCCTGTATAGAAGAAAAAGAAGAAGAAAGATAAAAAATCGATGATTTTCAAAACAGTCTTGGATGTTTCATCGTGATCCTTTTTTTCTTCTTTTCCTTTAGTGTTTATGATTTCGCCACAATTCTCTTATTTTTAGACCTATTAAAGCGGATGACATTATAACGCAGGGTTCGCATTACAAGGCCATTCAAGTCACAAGTTATTTAACACATATAATTCTCATACTTTTTTTTTATGCGTTGTTTATAAACCCTTCTAGCATATAGATTCCAAGGTCTTCAAGCTATTTTATTTTTTGTTCTTTTCGTTGACACTTCGTTCAACAACAACAACAACGACAACCGACGACGACGACAGCTGCGAAAAAGACAACGTGTTTGAACATCACTGAGTTTTACGGATGAAACGTTTAATGCATTTTCAGTTTCTCTACACTTTTACAGCTATTAATGTTCAGCCATTCACGTCTAATTGAAAAATATCACTACAATAGCGCTGTTTGTTTGTTTGTTTTTTGTTTTTTGTTGTTGTTGTTTTCAAAACTCTTTTCAAAAAAGTAAAAGTTCGGAACTATTTCGCATTCCGATGTTAATAAACTGGTTAATCGCCAACGTTGCGATTTATCACTCGATCTGCTGCGAATTACCAGAGGAATTACGAGTCGTGTTTTTGATCACCTTTTTGGAAATGAGAACGCTTCGTGTTTCGTGTTTTCATTATCTATAAAAATACTTTAAAGATAATTCTGTGGTTCGACAATTGAAACCAGAAAGATACTTGTTCACTCTTTCATGAAAATTGCACACAGTTTACCTTTCTATAGAAACTACTTCAAAAATCTATTCAAAATTATTAAAACATTTAAAAACTGGTTGAAATCTGTTAAAAGTAATTTTTAAAGAGTTGTGCGAGGAGTGTCATTTGTTTCTGAACGAACCTTATATCTAAGCAAGTGCAATTAAATAAACTCAAAACTTACAAATTGCATAATAATCCAAACGCTTAACAATCCGAACCAATTAAAATTTTATTCGATTCATCATTATCCTTTATTTCACATGTAAACTACATGATAAAAAAATTCAGTAAATTGTCTTTTTTATTGAAAAAAAAAATTAAATATTCTCTAAAAAAAAATGAAGAAAAATCACCCTGTTTAAATTAAAAGTCATATCATGTATGCCATTTTAATTTGGTCAAACATCCCTTTATATCGTCTTCGTAGGCTGACAGTTGAACCGATTATTGAAAGTCATGTTCGTTTAGACTATTTATGTCTCAATCACTACAAAAGAGTTCCCTTTAAAAATTCTAACTCTCAAAATTAATTAAATTCCATCGATTAAAAGAAATTGCTAGATTGGCTCTTATTAAAGAACATCCGCTATACAGATTTTATCATATATTAATTATTCTCCTAGTCAACGAACCTCTACATCTTGAAAATTTCACTTGGACTTTATTATTACCAATTCCCTTGCGATCCGTTAACTTTAAGTCACTTTTGATGAGTGGAATCTTCTACCTTACCGCCTTCGTAAGTTTTGCATACAAGCCAATTGGTACCTAAAGAATAAGTTTTCCAATTTTGATAGAATTTTATTGAAACATGTTAATGCCATGTGATTTGTTAAAAGCAATTGACACCGTAATGCTTGATCTGGTCGTTTTTGTGCGTGTGTTGGTGATAGTTGATTTTGTTTTGTTTTTATATGTTTTGTTCTTTGCTTGTTTTGCTTTGTTTGTTCCTTGTATGTACTTTGTCCTTATCAGTGACCACATTGAATCGAATAATAAATAAATAAATAAATAAATAATAATGACTCTGATCTGTGATTTATTTATGTGTGGTGGACGCTTTAGCCCAGCAAACTTCTCTCAACTCAGTTGTCATTAGTGGTTAAAATTGAAACAAGTCATAATTGTCGCATCTTGTCACTAGATGATATTGGTTAGTTGCAAAGGTAAAGACAAAAATGTTAGTTTCGTAGTTATGTATGACTTTAAAGTTTGTGTTACTAACGCGGAACTTCTATCTCATACCCGCGTGCTACAGCACAGATCTACTTTTAGTAATCGCCTTGTTGCTGAGTATCGTACTCAATGAAGTTTGTCACGAGAAAAACGCCTTTCCTTAAAAAATGTGGCGTATCAAAATATTGTCCGATGCCCTTCATTTCTACATTTTTCTGCACTTCAAAAAATGTCAATTGTCAATGTAATAACGACAAATTTTTTTTTTTTTAACGATTCGTTTTTCTACTATTTCATTATTAAAAAACAAAATTCACGCTTTTCTTCACGTAACTTTAAAAAAAAATCTATCCTGTTTTAGTAAACTATTAAAAGATGGCGCTATTCTTTGCGGGTCATGTGTTCTGGGAGCTTTCGACTACACCGTACAAGCTCTTTCACTTCGAGCGATGTTCTTTAAGACAAACTATTAATCCAAAACCATAATCTCTCCATTTTTACGTCTTTTTTCGGTGTAAAGAACGTGTACGCCCATGCAAAGTACTGCGCACGTATCCCACCCTTCACCGTAAAAACCACAACACGTGGGAAAAGAGCTATCGTTTTCAAGCCCCATCGTTCGGCGGAATTTCGAGTTAAGGGATTTGGTCAAATCGGGGCCAATGGGCTGTTTCCTCTTGTTCTACCAATCCTTCTGGGAAAGATTGCTAGCAGTAGCACCCTCGTATGCAAATGGCGTGAAAAGGTCTCCACCGATGACTACTTCTACACCCTTTAGTTTTTTACTTCCACTCCTACTCTATACTGCTATTACCAGTTTCTTGTTCGCCAAAGAACAACTCTTTTGTCCGCTATACACACAACATTTCTTTGCTGCCAACTTGGTTTTTCCGAGACTTTTCCCAACATCTTCTTCTCCAGAGACTGAATTTTACGAGGCAGTCGTAAAACAAAACAAAAAAAACACAGGAATTTCCAAAAAATAAAAATAAAAAGACAAGGGAGACAAGAATAAACGTTCGACCTTTGCTATAGGCCTACAAGAGAGTTTTATTTTGGCACAATTGCAATATAAAAACCACCACAAAACCTAGGCTTTTCCACACTTTGCCTACTACTATTTTTTGTTGTTTTTTTTTATATCTTCAACATATAAAAACCCCTACCACAACTGTCCTTAGACTTTAACGGATTACAACCAGTTTTTGTTTGTTTTTTTATATATAATAATAAAACGATTTTATGCCTCGAAAAAGAAATCACATATAACGGAGTTGAATTGATTTTTCTCTACCGATGGCGTAAATATAAAGCCACAAAAAAAGTCTACTTTTTTTTTACCGTTACAAGCTTTCCGATTCTCTGTAGGGTGGCAATGTCCTAGTGGAATGTCGCCAAGTTGCCCTATAGCCTAGTTGGCACGAAAATCCTCCGCGCAGAAAAGAAGTATGTCACGACGATACAATGCCAAGTGTTTGGCCCAGTCCACTATTTACCCTTGAGTTGTAAGACGGATTGCTAACCGAGTCAAAGAAGATCATCAGCAAGAGCCACAATTCATAAAAGTTTTCAACGACAAACTAACAGTTTGGTCGGAGTCAATAATGCGGCACACGACTTCATTCATCAGTTGTGACGTTTTCCACCAACAACCAGATTTATAAGTGACTCTCTAGTAGCATCGTTAAATCAAAAATTCAGCAACGATAACTCAAGAAATTCTTTTACTATAAAAGACTTTCTAACACGAAGAGGGTAATATATTCTTCGAATCTTAACTTTTCACGCTTCATTATTCATGGTCACGTTAGATTCGTGAGACTCTCGTTAGCGGTTGTCATATTTGCGGGAATGACAAAGTTCCAATATGATTATACGTCAACGTGTAAATTTAACATGGCTGTTTAGATTAAACTCATTTTTCTTATGAAAAGTAAAATTATTTATAATTTTAATATAAAAATAATAACATTTTTTGCTTCTACCTTTCCTGAAGATTTTTTTCGCACTCTGTAGATGGCACGAGACTCGACATCCAATTAAACGTTGATAGCTTGACGGTGAACAACGCACAATGTTCAGTATTATTATAATTCTGTAATAATTTAAATTTATTAAGTTTTTGTATTTAATAAACATATTATCATATACTCAACACCGCTTCAGTGGAAGTTGAGAGAACCACCAGTTTTCGATTTATGCGAGATCTATGTTTAATCTTGCATGAATCGAAAATCGCATACATGGAAATTAGTTTAAAAATTTAAGTATTTAGTCATTTGTGAACCAGCGTAAAAAAAAATTGAATAATAACAAAAAATTTCTCGAATGAATCAAAAATAGCATATATCGAAATTATATAAAGTAGCAAAAGTTCAACGTTTCAGTCATTCGTGCAACACCGCACAAAATGATATGATCGCAACATATTTTCGCATATATTAAAATTCAAAAGAAAAAATCACCGTTCAGTTACCACCGCACAAACTCGCACAATAGCGATTCGTTTTGCGTATAAGAAACTTTCTTTACGTCAGATATTGGCAAAATCGTATATGAGAAACTCGCATAAGTCGAAGATTTTTCTGTTTTCATTGTAAACTTTGATAAACTTACCAATCCAATTTCAAGTTAAAATCGATGCCGGTTTCATGATAATTCCGGTTGCTTGAGAGCCGGATGACCAAAAGTTGATTATGCATTCAAAATTGTAACTCCCAAACACGAATCCACTATTAAAAATCAACAAAAATTATAAACGTGACATGTGTTTAAAAATGTGTTTACGTGGTTATCTTGCAACGTATGAAATTCAGGCATTTTATACATTGTCAAGCCTGTTTAGGAAATGTATGAAATCAGCACTGGATTGGAATAGTTACGGCACATTAAGCAATAATTTTAGGTTTGGTTTAAATTATAGCTTAAATTTAAAAATTTATAAACCTAAATTTAAATTATAGCTTAATTTTAGGTTAAAATCGATATTTTAGAAGAAAATGTTAACTATTCTAAACAAACCTTAGTTAATCTAAATAGTTCTAGACAAGCCGTTATTATCATATTTTGTCCAAAAAATAAAAAGCTAGGCATTTTATACAATACCTATATTTCATACATTGCCGATAATAGACATTGAATTACATATTAGTTAATGCAGAATACACCATACACAAAAAAAAATATACACCATCTTCATCTTTCATCTCATGTATACAGGGTGTTCACCAAGGCAGCATTTTATACACGCATACAAGTCCTTATTCTTGAAATTTGCAGTATTTGACAAAACATAAATCTTCACTAAAGGGATTTCGTTAACCAACCGTAAACTGTTCAAACGGGGAGCAATAATCTCGGCCATTGTATTCGGCTCCTTGCGTCTTCGAGTACTTGCGGACAACTTTTTTCGTCTAAGATATGGAAACTAGCAATAGCCACTTGATCATCGACTGATGCTCGTCGACCACGACAACCACGACGATTCGAAAGGCTGTAATTTTATTTTCCCTTCATCCCGCCCCAGTAGAGAGATAAGAGACCATTCCGCGTTGTTAGGGGCAACAGGAGACCGTCAGCAATCTGCCTTTCCTATTAAAGAAGGGGTTTCCAAATGGTTAACTGACGCCCACCCGTTTTCCATACTATCTGTATGTATATAACTGTACAGTGTGCTCTTCCACCAAGTCTAAAAGAGTGATGGCGTAAGACACAATCAACAATCTCTATAGTCTGTAACCCTGCCAAAAAATATTGTTTCTTCCGAAATTGGTTACCCCATACATGAGTAGTTTGTTACATGACTATGCAAAAAGTAGATTCATGAAAACTTACGGATCCAAAAAATTACGAAGTACAGTATTTATAAAAGTTTTCATTTTCAAATTCCATAAATATCAATTTCATACTCGTCACACAGTTTGTTGAAAAACACAACGCAAAATTTGTGACTTATCCCAATGTCCCTTATAATATAATCACACGTATATAATAACAAAATTGCAAATACGCAGTGCAATATTTGATGCACATAAGACTACAACAAAGTAATATATTTTTAAAAAATATTGCAACAGTTTTTATACAGAGTATTCCTAAAAACAATTTAGTCAAATTTTAAAAAAAGATTGTTGGTTTTTGTTTTAGTACAATCTTTGAACCTGGCTAGGTATGGTGCTTTTGTTTGCAAATAAATTTTAAAGCTTGAACACACGCGGAAATATGTTGTTGATTTATGTTAAGTGTTTATTCGGATGAATCCACAGCAATGAATGGTTGCTCATATAAACTATACTGCAGTAAACTATAAGTACTGTATGTATGTTTATCTATGACAATGATTGGTTTTGGCGAAACAATGCTTGAAACTAAATACATGGTTGTTATCGTCAGCAACACTCAACGAGAAAAATTTCACCTTCATGTGTCAATATTCTCGGAATTGACATAACATTGATCCCTCAAAATGTACAGAACTAAATGTTTTGTTTGTTTGTTACATTTTAGTTTTTCAGGATATTGGGGAAGTGAGTTAAAATAGAACGCAAAGATGGTTAATCATACGAACAAACATATGTTTATTTACAACAATGAGAAACAAACATAGCATAGGTACATAGCAACAGAGCATAGGTGCATAGGTAGTTCAGAGCATCAGCAACACTCTACCTGAAAAAAAGACGACTTTTCACGTGCCAAAAGCTCCGAGTTGACACGACATTAATTGTTCAAAATTTGAGAGATTCAATTATCACGAGAGACTAATCTGTGCACCAAATGTCAAGTCCCTATGAACCTTTTTAAAAGTGACATCTTACGATTTAAAACATTGGAACTGTTTGAAAACCGTTTAAGACGCCAAGTTAAACAAAAACTTCTAATAATAAACGGTCGTAAAAACTAAAAAAAACACCAATCAATATTTATCATCATTGTGAACATTTTTCTGAACCATTTTGTTAACAATTTCGAATGGTACCTGAAGCCATACGTCACATTTTCCTGACATGAACGCGCAACAAGTAATACAAAACAAAACAAAAATCCATTTTCATGTTTAACATGACACTTTGGTATACAAATGACATCTCGCAAACGCATCGTGTCAACCCCTCCCAAAAAAAAAATATTGTTGTTTTCCACAAAAAAAAATATACATACCGTTATGATATAGGTGAGAACAACGATGATGAATGTTACCTCAAGGATCTATTTGGCAACGAAGAACAAAGCTGGCCATCCATAAACAAAAAGTGAATTATTATTTTTAAAAAACAAAACAAAAGAAGGGGCACCGAAGACAATGACACGATAAAAACTACGAGTGGTATGACATGAATAAAAAATCATATGATAACAACACGAAAACGCATAAAATGGGACGACTGGGAAATTACAAGGAAAAAAATATATATTAATATTAAATATGTATTTTTCACCGAAATAAAATGGTTTTTTTTTTTGCATACTAAAATTGCTTGTATTCCTTTTTTATTAAAACGCACCTGTCCTCTTTTTTTTAGGATAATTTCAAATTAAATTTTGTTTGTGTTTTTTGTTGTCGTTTTCTTACAAACACCTTAAATAGAAAATATAAAAGATTTAAGTGGTGAGCAAAAATCAGCATAAAAAATATTTTCTATCGAGTGGCCTCAAAATAATAATATGGTTATTGATGAAATGTCTATTTTATGTATTTTATAAAAAATTGAATAATGAATTTTATTCAAATTTTTTCAGTTATTTTAAAAATATATGACTGGGTAACTGCTATATAGCAAATTATAAAACCAATAAAAAATAATACATTCTTTTTGGTACTAATGTTTGTCGGTTTTGTCTTTTATTTTGCGATTTTTCTTTATCAATTTTATTAAAAATATAGTTTCAAAAGTAAATAAAAATAAATTGCAAGTAATATAAAATAATATAAAAATAAAAATAAATTAACAAAATTGAAACAAATTTTAATCAAATTTTTGAAAAAAAATATATAATAAATTTGTATAAACTATTATTTAATACTTAAAAAGTACAATGAATAGTACAATTAATGATAATAATGGTCCAGATCTGTAAAGTTGGGTGGACGATTTAGTCCCGCCCATCGCGCAGAATCCTTCTCAAGTTATCTGATTGTTAAAATCGAAACCAGTCATAAGTGTAGCATCTTGTCACTAGATGGAATTGGTTGGTTGTAAACGTAAAAAAAAAAAGTACAAATATTTTAGTTGCGTAGTCATGAATCTCCAAGTTTGTATTACTAACTCGAAACCTCTATCTCATGTCCACATGCCACAGCACGGGTTTATTTTTAGTAATATATAAAGTAAAAGATCTAGCAAAAAATCTGCATTGTACTAAATTGACATAACAAATGATGCATGGAGTTGCCGCGAGTAACAATTCAGCGGCCGTAGCCCGCCAAACAATTCAATAACAAAATTTTGTTTCAGATGAAATGTCATAAACACGCATTGCCTTTTTACCGTTGGCGTATGCTTAACACATAAATACCAAAACAAAATCTGGTTCAAATTTTTTTAACCACCTTATACTATAAATCGCTGTTTACGAAAATCGGATAAACCAAAGTTACTTATTCATAACCCAAAAGTAATGACATAATATTTAGGTGGAAAAAAAAACAACCCAACCTATATACACGCAGCATCAACACTGGTGCCATCAGGCAAAATGTGCAATACACTCTCTTTTGAATATGCTATAGCAAACCCCTGCGCATAGCCTAGAGACCATCTACAATTTCATTCTATTCATTTTTAGAATTCTGTTCATGGCCTTCGCTTCGTCAACCAACCACATACACAACCAAGAAAGAAGAAGAAAAAACACGCTTACATGATAAATAACAAAAAGGTCTCCTTCCCAGTATGGTTTACGGGAAACAGACACTAGTAGAAGAAGCAAGTGGAAAAAAAATAAAATAAAATAAAATAAAAGTGAAAATGATGGTCTTTAGTCATGACAATACCCAGCAACGATATCCTTTTTAAACTCAGCACTTTATTCAATGCACATCTCTTCTCTTTATACGGCATTAACATCCGAAGGAAAAGGAAGAAGATGAAGAGCCATGCAAAATGCGACACTGGACTTCCTATTTGCACACACACGTGAATAAACGAAGCTGGACTATAGACTTACTTTCACAAAAAAAAAATATATAAATAAAAAAATATAAGATGAAGAAAGGGGTGTAGTTAGCGCCCCTGGCACTGGGATTCGATTTCCTGTGCAGCTCCTCTTCCTCTTCCGGAAAAACTGAAAGACTGCAGAAAGGGAGGAAAAACGAAAAGAGAGAGAAACATTCCATAACTGTCTTATACCAACGTTGTCTCGTACATTATCCACCAAAACAACAAAGATGCGAGAGAGTAAAAAAACGAAACTTTTGGCAAAGATTTAGGAGAGTTGTTTGTGCAGAAAATGCAAAAGCGACCATGCTGATGGTGGTGGTGATGATGGCAATGCTTAAAAGTTATAGGGGTGAAATCAATCAACAAAATTAGTTTTGAAAACCGCAACTCCGCGCTTTGCCGTCAAACGACGCTTTGCTGAATTTCGTGGAAACTGTCGAAATATTTTATCACGTAGCTGAAATTGACTGAAATTCCTGTGAAATAGATTTTCAGGTTAAATTAGTAGGCAAGGTTACCCAAATCGGGGCTAGATTTTTAATGTCGCTACTATGTATAACGTCAAATGTAAAAAAATTAAAATCAAAAGTTGTTAGACATAACCAAAGTTTTTCTGTCAAATGTTGCAAAAGTCATTAATTTTAGGTTTCTTACAATATGCATATATTGCATATTTCTTTGAATATATATTTTATGTAGATATTCTATGGCTTATATAAGATATCCTATTTTATATGACACATGACAATCCATCCAATTTTAATTTTACATGATATCAACCACTTTTCAATACCTTTTTATTCATAACATTTGCGTATATGTTATTCGAATATAGGCATTCTACAGAATGCCCAGTCTCTTTTGGCAAAGTGTGAACTAACACTTTGTATGTAACTGTTTAGGTTAAAGTTAATAAACAACATTTTTTTAAAAGAAAAACAAATTAGGTTTTAATTTAGGCCAATCTATAATTTTAACTCATACAAAAAATTACCATGATACGTATAGATTTTTTCAATGCTAATTTCATACATTGCCTAAACAAGACGACATTCTATAGAATGCTTTGTTTCTATACATCGACGGTAATATAAATACACATGATTAAACACATTTTTATAATAAATTAAATTAACCTTACATTATATCAAGTTATAACGATGTGTAATATTTTTTAATAAAGAAAAAAATCCAGAATTTAGCAAATTTAATACCATTACCGCCCTCAATCGACAAAACGAAACAACTTCATTTCAATAAATTTAAACCGAAATTGAAACTAATAGAAAATAAAATATTTGCATCACGTTATATACTGTCATCTAGTGTTAAAATAATGTACAATACTGTTCATACAAAAAATAACCATAAATATAATAATACATTGCCAAGTTTGTATATATCTCTGCATTGTAAGTTTCTTTCTTTTGCTTTGTACTAATGCATTCCAACATTATAATCGTACTACTAAATAACATACGACTTTAATATACAACTAACAATGTTAAACCGATCAATATGTTTGTTTACGTACACTAAATATCACCTTGTTTCATGCACCTCATTCATAGACCTCATTCATAACTAACAAATTGTACAGGGTGATCCAAAAATGAGTTTCCCAATAAAATGACACTCCATTTATTAAATACAGGTTTTTTGGTACTAATTGATTTATATGAACTTAATAATCCCTTAGTATCGCAAAAAATTAAGCTCTATCTTAATATTGTATTTAATTGAATATATTATTTAAAAAATATTTAAATACATACAGTATATTTGTGTATTCACATTTAGATATATGTATATTAATTAAAAAAAAATTAATGTACATGTTGCTGTTATCATTTTCAACATGACCTGATTATATTTTCAGCGTACCCGATTAGCAATGTTTTATTGCCGAGTTTATCACCGATAAGATTATAATATCTGTCGCTAACCCAGATGCAATCAGTATAACCAGAGTAATACTACGTATAACACTGTTTAAAAGTACAACGAGTGCGTATTCAGCATTAACTATTCAGTGTTGAGTCACCCAAGTACATATATTTAGTGCATGTATAATGTGAGTTTTGAACAATTTTTTATATATATCAACTTTATATTTGGGATTTTAACAAAATCTACAGTTTCAGACAGTTTTAGGGGGGTTTAAAATGAAAAAAAAATAGTTTTGTAGTTTAACTAAATTTTCAACAAAAAATCTTTTATCATATATGAGTATAGTTTACGTAAGTTATGTATTTGCAATGTCAAAAAAAAAGTGCGTATATTTCATATTTGTTATTTGTAAATATAATGCAGATATGATCTCTATTATAATGCAAAATTTTTGCTTTAGTGTATTTATTAATGCACAAAAAAAAATTGTTATGTTAAAATTATTATAATATTATTTACCTATATACTCTAAAACAATAATTAGAAATAATAGAATTAAATAAAATTTATAGAAATATAAACTAATAGAAACAAACCTTGTGTTTATATTATTTTACAATTTTTAGTTTACTAACCATCTCATTAGTTATTACAGTTTATATTATATTAGAGCTTATTGCAGTTCATTGTTGTAATTTGCCTTATGTTTCGCATTCCATTGTTGTAATTTAAATTTGCCTTGCAATCCATTGTTGCAATCCATTGTTTGTAGTCCATTGTTGTAGTTTAAATTTGCCATGCATTTCATTTTGTTGTATTACTACTCTTACTGTTCTATGCAGATAAATGCAGTTGGATAAATATATTTATAGTGAAATAAACCATTGTTGCAAAGTTTTAGAAAACATTTTGAAATTTGTAACATTTTAAAATACCACTATGTAGTTTATACCTTAGTATAAAATAGCATTAAGAAGAGTTCAAGGGCTACCATTATTATCCAATTGATAAAAAAGAAATGCAAATCAAAACGAACGATAACGGTTCCTCGTCTCTGCACTACTTCAAAACGGGACGTGATAAAAAATAAATTACTATTATTTATGGACGAGGGAAGGATATGATTGGTTCTTCATTCAATTTGGTTTCACCTTCAAAGTCATTGGTCTTTCGAGTGCCCTGAAAGAAAAAGAAAAAGAAATTCAAAATCACCTTCATTCAAATGTGGTCACACCCTCAACGAGCTCATTTGGGATGATGTTATTTTTGCGTCAAGATGATGTCCCGAGTAGCGTTGATTTTGTTGGTTCTTTGTTTCAACGTCGCTCCGCTTTTCAGCACCATGTCACCTGCGCAGAGAACAGGACCCTTGTTGAAACGACTACGGGCATTGATGAAAAATCCAAACTACGTTAACGAAACGATTCAAGCTTACATCATTCCGACGAATGACGCTCATCAGGTATGATTGTCAATTAGGTGGAAGAATCTTTCATTTTATGAATTTGTTTTTGATTCAAAAATTTACGACGACGATTCTATTTTGTGTTTTCAGAACGAATACATCGCTGCCAATGACAAACGAAGGGAGTTCATTTCGGGATTTACAGGTTCCGCAGGTGACGGATTTTTGTGTGAAATTTAACCAAAAAATATTTGTGCCGTATAGTGAAACTTTCCATTTCATTAAACGATCTTTTAACCTGTTGAGTTACAAATATTACCATATTTGTAACTCAACAGGTTACCATATTTTCCATTTACCATATTATTACGTGTAATGAAATGAGTTATTACTCGTATTTAACGTTTCCATTTTGTGATTCTATTGCGAGTTCTGTATTTAATGACGGATTTTATGGGGTTATTAAATACGTGTTACGAACATACTTTGTTTAGGAACTGCCATCATAACGGAAGATAAAGCAGCACTTTGGACGGACGGTAGATATTTTTTACAAGCTTCCCAAGAACTTGATGAAAATTGGACCTTAGTGAAAGAAGGTATCTGCTGTGAATTTTATAATACAGGGTGTTTGTCCATCATGAGATATCAACATTATAATCGCACAAATTTTTAAGATAAATAGGCCTACATATCTAAATGTAACATCTAGGCAGTAGTCCAACTCATGTCCATGTGTTTTGCAACATTCCTCCATGTGAAATGCATTTGTTTCTGCATACCACCACACAACTTGTACTGAGCCTCTTGGAGTCGCCATTTTTTTAAAGTGGTTGACTGCAGCGCCACTGTGGCTCTGACATGCACTACAAAAATTCCCACGTTATGTTTTTGAGTTTCTGCTTCCGTTCCACCTAACATCACATTTGTATAACTTGAAAAAAAAAATAATGGACTTTCCAAATGTCGACATCTCGTGGTGGACACCCCGTAGAAACACACACCACACCATGATGGGTGGAAAAATATAAATATATGTTATCAGTTATTACAAAAAATGTTAACGGGTTAAATTAGGTGTTGCGAATGCCAAATCCAGAGGAGTATGGTTAGGCGAAGTTCTACCCGCTGGAAGTCGAATCGGAATCGATCCGTTTCTAATTTCATCCGGTAACGTTATCATTATTTATTTTATAAAAATTAAATAATATTTACTATAATAAAAACAAATATAATATATTTATATAATAAAAATTTAATTATAATATTTGTTTTTTTAAAGATGATTGGCAAACATTTTCCAGCGACTTGGAGAATAACAAACAGTCCCTGGTCGCTGTCACTCAAAATTTGGTCGACCTTATATGGGACGACAAACCTCTTCCTTCCATCAATCCAATCAACGTTTACTCGTTTGGTGCTAAAAGTATGTTGCAAAAAACATTTTTAATTTCTGTAAATACAGGGTGAGCCAAAAGTTACAAAGCTTATTAGGAATTCTTTCTTCTTTAATAAGCATGGTCATAAAACATAATTCAAACAAAAACATACTTGAGGAGTTGAGTGGAAAAACGGCGTAAATACATACATATTGTCAACACGGCGTTTGACCCACCCTGTATATTCAATGAAACAGATTCTACAAAATTTTACTCGTAGGTGAACCTATGGAGAAAAAACTTGACCTGGTTCGTAATAAAATGAACGAGAAAGGCGTTCGGATGTTGGTCGTTACCGCTCTCGATGAAACAGCATGTACGTATTTTTTGTTTCGCACGTATTAACCAAGATATGACACGTATATGTTTGTTTCATGATTGTCAACTTGTCGTTAGGGCTCTTCAATTTGCGAGGCTCGGATATCGACTACAATCCCGTCTTTTTCTCCTATGCGATCGTTTCGATGGATTCCGCCCAGTTAGTATTTATTTCTTATTTTTTCCCCCCAAGACTTTTGTTAACGCTACGGCGCGACTGAACGTTGGGTATTAATAACGTTGTAGTTTGTTTGTTGATCCCACTAAGTTGACGTCGCCGGTCAAGAGCTGGTTGTTGGAACCCGAAGTCAACGTGACCATCAATGTTCACCCTTACGACGGTTTTGTCGAAAAGTTTCAGGAAATGATTAAACAGTGCATGGGTAAAATTTGGGTAAATAACTCGTTTCTTGTACAGTTCAATATACTTAATGTACAGGGTGGTGATCCTATCACTAGGAAATGTTTCCTAGCAAGAGAATCACCCTGTATATTCTTGTTTACATTTTATGTAAAATTATTTTATGGTACAATTGCAGGTTAGTAAACGGAGCAGCTACCGAATTCATAATTTGATTCCCGAGGTAAAAATTTGGTTGTTTGGACTTTTTTAAGGAACACCCTGTAGCGTTTCGAACTTTTTTAATCACAAACGTGTTTTGTTTGTTTTTTTAGGCATACAAGTTCGTGGATGCATCTCCTATTGCAGAGTTGAAAGCCAAAAAATCACCCAAAGAACTCGAAGGCATGGAATTGGCAAACGTAAATAATTATAGTGTGTTATATACATTAGCTAAATAGACAACACCTATGCTAATTTTGTTTTTCATATTTAACGTATTTCTTGCAGGAATACGACGCAGCAGCGCTGTGCGAATATTTTGCCTGGCTCGAGAAGGAAGTGCCTAAAGGAAACGTAACCGAAATCTCCGGAGCAGAAAAGTTGCTCACGATTCGAAAGTAATAAATTCTATTAATTTTCTAGATAATCTATAATTTTCCTAAATCGAAACTATTAAGTTTATTCTTAATGGTTACTTGTTTATTTATTTTAGGCAACGAGAGAGTTTCATCGGTTTGAGTTTCGAAACGATCTCATCCTCTGGACCGAGTGCGTCTATAATACACTACGCGCCGAGCAAAGAAACGGACCGGACGCTAACCTTGTCGGAAGTGTATTTGTGCGACTCTGGTGGACAGTATAGGTTAGTCGCATCGATTTTTCTGACGCTCGGGATTTAATGTTTAACAACATGTTTTAAGATTTGTTATTTGTTCGACAGTGAAGGAACGACGGACATTACGCGAACGCTTCACTTTGGAAACGCATCCGAGTACGAAAGGGAATGCTTCACCCGGGTGTTGAAAGGACACATCTCTCTGATGAAAACCAAATTTCCCGAGTTTGCGAAAGGTGGATTATCTCACTTTTTATTGATAAGTGGATCAACAGTACCGAGCTGTTTTTTAATACATTGTCATTTCATGGCAGGAAATCGTATCGATTCGTTTGCAAGAAAAGCACTATGGGATGTCGGGCTGGATTACTTGCATGGAACGGGACACGGAATCGGTGCTTATCTTAACGTTCACGAAGGTAGTTTAGTTTAGTTTCGATGATCTACGAATTGAAGTGAAAACATACGATTCATAAATTTTTCTTATGTCTGTGTTAAATTATCTAGGACCTATGGGAATAGGTGTAAGGCCATATCCAGATGATCCTGGATTGCAAGAAGGGATGATCTTAAGTAACGGTGCGAATGCATGATTTCTTTTTCATGTTTATTATTACTGTATATATTTATTTATTTATTTATTTATTTATTTATATTTTTAATTTTACACAGAGCCAGGTTACTATGAAGATAATAAATTTGGGTTTAGAATTGAAAGTGCGGTGGTCATCGTACCAGCCGAAACAAAGGTTAATTGTATTTTTTTTTATGTTTTCATTTAATTATACAGGGTGTTCTCAAAAGGTCTACTCAGATTTTGACCACAGATGTTACGCATCAAAATAAATCAAAAAGTCCATATAAACATGAGGCTGGAAACTTTCGAATTTTCAGACCCATGTTTATATGGATTTTTTTTGCTTTTGTTTTGATGTGTAGCGTCTGCCATAAAAATTTTGACCAGATTCCGTAACAACACCCTGTTTATTAATTAACACGTTTCTAACCTGCTGAATATATATACTGCTTTATGTACTGAATATATTTTTTGTTTTACCAGTTTAAAAGTTCACAGAAATTTTTAACTTTCAAACCCATCACTTACGTCCCAATTCACACCAAACTGATTGAGCCCAGTTTGTTGACCAATAGCGAGGTAATGATTGACGTCACTTAACAAAACTTGTTTTGTTTAAAATATTTTTAAATTTAAAATTTTGTTTGTTTTGTTACCAATCAATCCAAAAATAGATTGAATGGTTGGACGACTATCACAATCAATGCCGAGAACTGATTGGAAATCGACTGAAACAAGAAGGGAAGGCGGAGGCTTACGAATGGTTATTACGAGAAACGCAGCCTATAGGGTAATAGTCGTCCGACTTTTTTGACGTTATTATTCAAAGGTTAACTACGAAATCTAGTTTGTTTGTTTTTTAATTAAATTTTATCTTTTTTTTCATACTTTTATTGAATGATAACTGTTATAACTTGTAACGATCATCGGTGATTAGGTATTTGGTGAAAGGATTGGATGTTGACGATTGAGTTGTTGGAACTTAAATAAACACAAGTCAAGATACTCTCGTGCGGTGTTTTCGTTCAATTTACAGGTCGCTCACAAATATCGAATCATTAAAATTACAGGGTGTCCATAAATTATTATTAAAATGAAGCAAGCCAAAATGCTTCCAACTTGTTCATATTTTTTAATCTGTAAAAATAAAATGGCAGATGTTTATTAAAAAACGTACATTTTTCTACGTCTCATCGAATTATTTATTATTACAATCTCCATTCGTTTAATTGACGTGTTAATTTATGGACACCTATTACTCATGCGAATAAAGACTACAGTAAGAATCCATAATTATTTTATTTGTAAATAGCCATAGAAGAGAAAAAATTTTTGAACTTATGTTTGATGAATTTTTTGTATTATCGTATTTGTTTAATAGGACAATTGGTTTATAGGACAAATTGCTTTTTGTTTTGTTAAATTACAGTAGTATTAAATCATATATTGGATTCTAGGTATTATGCAATTTTCTTATTAGTTTCTATGAATAGTTCTTATAACCTGTTCATATTGAATATTAAATTAAATATTGAACATAAATTTCAGACGAAATTAAGTTTTAATAGTGTCATACAAGCAATGAATTTCGTTATCTTATTTTTTTATTATTAATATTTGACACACTTTTAATATAAATTTGGATATTAAATTAAGCAGAATAGCATCTGCGATTCTAAGGTACGATGACGTCATTTATGAATGCTCCCTTTTATAGCATCATCATTACATTTCTCTCAACATCTTTCCACGGTGGTGGAGTGCGGTCCGTCTCTGTACATTAAATGTACAGATCTACTACTACTACGATTGTACTACTACTATGATCTACTTCATTAGTTAATTAACTAATCTCTTCACAAAACTAATCGATCTTCACGTAACGTGCACTAAACAGAAGTAACCTATTTAGGTAAGTATTGACAAACAAATTAGCACAGTGTGTAAAAAAAAAAGTGTTGCACTTTTTCATGATGTACCCTGAATTTATATGCAGTACACTATTTTAAATTAATTTCATTTTTGTATAATTATATATAATAATAATAATTAATTATTTGTCTTATTTTTTGAAACGTTTATTTTGTTTTGGCGTATACTCAAAATTTTATTGATTATCTGCATTTTTTTTTCTCCATATATTTTATTCTAAATATTAGGTATTAATATAAAAGGTGATATAAATTTTTTTGTTTTAAAAATATATATATTTTGCCATTTTATATATTAAATTTTATTAATTTAGATAAATTTTCAGCATCGACTATATTTTGACTATTTTTTACCAGTTTTTTCAATATTTTATTTTTATAATAAAAAACAACAACTAAGTTTTATAAAATATTTGAAAAAATGGGTAAACCTTGGTTTTAGGTTGGTGGGCGGAGTTTGGATAAAATATCGTTAACATAAATGGTATATTTTGTATTTTCTAACCAACTTAATCTAACCTGGTATCTACACCCATAAAACTAGGTTAGGTTTAGGTAAAAAAACAACATTAAAGTATACCATTTATGTTAACGATATTTTTTTCTAAACTCCGCCCACCAACCTAAAACCAAAGTTTAGCAAAAAATGTTCATTTTTTTTATTATATATTCTAAATATTTGGTATTAATATAAAAAATATTGGTACTTTCCGGTTATAGCCATGCCCAGGCTGATGTTGCTATTTGCATGTTCTTAATTATGGGTTTATTGTGCAGGTTAGGAAGACAAAACAATATCATACGTTTAATACGTTTCTTTATATTTCCTAACCCAACCTGCAAAATAAACCCATAATTAAGTACAAGCAAATAGCAACATCAGACTGGGCCTGGCTATAACCGGAAAATACCAAAATTTTAATTTTTTTTTTACAAATTATTTTTGCCATTTTATATATGAAATGTTGTTATAATAACATTTATAACTCCATGATTATAATAACCTGATTATAATCATCAATTTATAAAAACTAAATTTTTGTTATTGATAAATAAATCTTTATCACAAAAAATCGTTTTGGCCAATATTCAATATTATATTAATTACTTAACGCTTCTCTAAGAATTTTATATAAAAAAAAACAAACTACGATCAAATATTATCTCGTTCTGATAATTTTTGTTACTCAACCAACGTAACGGTTACCGCAGCATGGAACGGAATACACTATATAAACAAAAAACGCGTAACCAAAATACTTGGTGGGCGACATTTATTGTCGTAGAGTATGTTAAATGAGATATCCAAAATAGTAAACCAATTGCTAGGAGCTGTCACTCGTTCCGTGCGGTACTGGTGGATAAGAGCCAACTTGTTTTTTTAACACTTGTGTGTTAAATGTGTAATTAAAAATAGTCGTTTGCTACAGTGCGCTCTGTAGTTTGTATGTAAGAACTTGTTGTTTGAGCACCGTTATTAACACTATATAATTTTTATACGTCAACTTCAAGGTTCACAAATTAAACATTAAGTAGGTTTTTTTTTGGTATTTTAAAAAAAAAAAAAAAAAAAAAAAGTATTGCAGTAATGTATTATTTTACATGTATACAGGGTGAAAGATCTGATCAAATTTTAACCACAAAGCAAAAAGTCTCATATAAACATGAGTCCGGAAATGCATACTCATTTACCTAACCTACAGCGATTATGAGAGAATAGGTCGATACATTTATGCGACTCGAAATGTGATCAAATTAAAATGTGATTCAGGAAAACACCCTGTATAAGTGAACGTTTATGGATAACTGGCTTTGTTCGTGTACGATACGTAGGTAAATCCAAGAAATTTGAGGAATAAGTAATGACAACGGACAAGCGTCTCAATCTCGACGAACCAAGATGGGACCAGAACACGTACATGGGACGAGCCAAACATTTCTTCACCACCACCAATCCGATGAATTTACTTGTACCCAATGAAGAACTTGAAAGCGCCAAATCTGTATACTTTAACTATCGGTAAAAGTATAAAATTTAATAGATTCGTTGCCTATAAAATACATCTGAAATATGTTCCTACTTATAGAATTTAAATTGAGGAGATACAATGAGATTCTAGTCCAACAGGTTATGGGCACAGCATTTCACCATTGAAAAATAGTTCTAAATCAACTTCCAATTTATTCAATACTTTACAACATTATAATCTAAAATTGGTGTAAATATAAATTAGAACAATATTTGGAATAACGGCGTAATTATATTTTTTTTTTTTAAATTAGCCTCTAACTTGAGGCCTGTCAACTAAAGTTAAAAGATTTTTTGCAAAATCTGTTTATTTTCCTTCCATAAATTTACAGTAGACAAGAATTTTTATTAATCTTAAGGTAGAATTTGCCACTTTTTCTGAAAAACTACATCATTTGAGTTACGCCGTTATTCTACCCAACTCCTCAATTATGACCTCGAATTTTCATGGTGTTCCAAGTATGCACGTTACTAGTTGAGAACTCTCTTCTTTTGTATTTGATGTACCCACTCGGAACATTAGGCTCCGGTTTTTTTATCATCATCATCAACTTTTCTGTTTTTTCGTAAAGTAAGGGTGAACAAATGAACTTGACGAACGATCAATTATGGAGATGCAAACACATATACGATTCAGCATTTCATCCCGACACGGGAGAAAAGATGCTTCTAATAGGCCGCATGTCAGCGCAAGTTCCCATGAACATGACAATAACGGGATGCATGATGACCTTTTACAAGTGATTATTCGTTTAATTATTATTGTTTTATCTTAGTTTGGCTATTGAATGTTATATCTAGATAGTGAAGATATTAATCATTTTGGTTTGCTACCCCAATTTGCAGATCCACTCCCGCCGTAGTGTTCTGGCAGTGGATCAATCAATCGTTCAACGCTCTCGTCAATTACACTAATCGAAGCGGCGACTCTCCCATTTCTGTATCGTAAGTTCGAAATATGCACATCTTTCTTTTTTTTAATCAGTTAACATACAGTGTGTCTACCATCAACATTATAATCATGGGCTTCAAAGTCTAGGGATGACTAAGCAAATGTTTTGCAACTTCCTCCGTGTGGTCTGCATTCGTGCATTTGTGCATACCACCACCACAACCTATGCGCGATCACTTGAAGTTGCCATTTTGAAAAACACCGACTTCAGCGCCACGGTGGCTCCGACTTGCACTACAAAATTCACACACAACACTTTTTGAGTGTTTTCTGCTTACATATTACCCAAGTATTACATTGGTATAACCCGATATAACAAAAATAATGGACTATCCAAATGTTGGCATTTCATGGTGGACACCCTGTGTAGTATAATGGTTTTTTTAAAAAATTGAAACTGCAATTTATTTTTTTAACGTCTTCTCATCAGGCAATTAGGGTTTTCATATACGCTGGCTACTTCAGGTGCGGTACTTACCGCTGTAGGCCTCAACAGCCTAGTCAAGGTATGATATTTATTTATCACCATTTACAAATATTTACAGAAAAACATTAAGATATAAAAGCTATTAAGTTACTAATAAAAAATTATATTCAGTCATTTCCACCTCTGATTGGACGATTGGTGCCATTTACCGCAGTGGCTGCTGCCAACTGTGTCAACATTCCAATGATGCGAATGCAGTAAGTGTAATAATTTAAGCAATGGTTTTTATAATCCTATCAATTTTCTTTAAAGTTGTAAATAATGAATCGTGTGTTAAAAAAAATTATTCATAGTGAGATACGAAAAGGAATTCCAGTGTTTGACAAAAACGGAAATCGGTTAGGCGAGTCGGCCATAGCAGCCAAAGTAGGAATCACTCAGGTTGTGCTGTCGCGTATAGGCATGGCATCGCCAAGCATGGGTAAGTGTTACGAGTCATTACAATTTTCTTTGTTCCAGAAATGGGGTATTTAGACCGTGTATTCTCAAAAATACAAACTGGTGTTCAGTATTTTATGTGTCTTGATAATAGTCTACCCCAAGCACATTAAATCAAAGTTTACGTTTAGATACCCAATTTTTTTGTAAAACAAATTTTCCTGGATTTGTTTATAGTCATTCCACCGTTAATAATGAACAATCTGGAGAAAAAAGGAATCTTAAAGGTAATTAATGAAAATCGTTTAATTAACAAAAATGTTGGTAACTCTTTTTATGTTAATGTCATTTTATGCTTTTGTTAAACAACTTATTGATTATTTTGTTTCCAGAAACTTCCATTCATCAACGCTCCTCTTCAAGTTATTTTATGTGGAATATGGTTAGCATATTGAAATAACACGCTCTCTGTATATACAGTTTTCACTTCTAACACGTTTACATTTTATTATTATTATTATTATTAATTTCAGCCTGACGTTTGCCACACCGATGTTCTGTGCGATGTTTCCTCAAAAGAGGTGACTTTCATTATTTATATTACTTTCACTAGCGAGTGAAACGTCCCGAGGCAAAACATAGGGTGCCATCTGGTGACACATATCGCTATCAGTTTTTTAATGTTTTTTAATTTATTTATTCTTTAAAGCTCCCTTGCCGTTTCCAGCTTAGAGCCCGAACTGCAAGAAGCGATCCTCAAACAACCCGATCCACCACAGGTTGTGTATTTCAATAAAGGTTTATGAACACGTTTTGTTGAACGTAACACTGGTATCAGAAACTTAGCTGATGAGTTGTACACTTTTTTCTTGAACGCCATATGATGTATATTTTTTAGGTACTAAATGTTCATTGGCTAGGAATTTTTATTTTTAAAAATGTAAACGGTTTTTAATTCATGAATTGTTGTATATTTTTATCGAACTTTTGTTATTTTTATTTGTATTGACGAAACCGTGCAATTATTATGTCATATAAAAAAAAAATATTAAGTGAACGGTGGAAAAATGTTTAAACAGTATTACGCACATTAGTGATTATAAAAAACCTACAAAATGTTAGTTAATTATCTGATGAAATGTCAGTGTTGGCAAAAATTGTAGATGTTTATCGTTAGTAACGCCGTCGTCGTGTGTTGCATTGTAGAGAGATCCGTAGATTGGCTTGTTGATTGTTATACAGAATTATAGAGCGAATAATAAACTTTGTTCTTGAATTGACGAGTTTGTAATCGTGCAGTAATTCCCCCTCTTTAATAGCAAGTTTTTATTACTAGAGGTCACTAATGTGACTACACACACACACACTTTCCTCTTTCTAAAAAATAAATACCAGTTTTTATTGAATGAACCAAAGATGACTAGCGATCCGCTGATCGACGAGCGATAAATCATTCTCTATACAACAACGTCTGTCATCAATCTCGATAATTAACAAAAGTTTTTTGTGTGATCACAAAAAACTCGTCTTTGTGATCACACATTCAAGATCTGTACAAACAAATAACCTCGGCAACCTTAAAACAGGGTCCTTGTATATTTATATATATTTACACATTATATCGATCGAATTATTTTTAACGTAAAAAAAATTCTACGAAAAATAAAATACATCACCGGACGTTCGATCCTTCAAAATTTTCTTTGAAAAACTTCACAATGGACTTGGCTTTTTCTTCCGTCGTTTGTCCCTTTCTAGCAATATCGTTAACGTTACTTTGAAAAATATATAAAAACAAATATTACTATCAAACTATATTTTAAAGAAAAATACATCATCAAAAAATATAACATTAAAAAAATAGTGTTACCTGTTAGCGATGTGCCTCAATGAATTGAAGTTTTTACTCAGATACAATGCGTTCACATAATTAACGTCCGGTAGCAATTGATACAATTTCACTAACTACAGAATGAAATAAATGACGGAACATTAATTAAACTACGTGATTTTCTAAATAACCAAAAAATATGTAATGCTTACCGATTCTTCGTATGGTTTCAATTTCGTACTAACGGAGAACCCGAATCCTCGGATTTGTTCTTGTTTAGCTAACCCTTGTAATAATAACGCCGTGTCACCTAAAAACAACAACAAATCGTTATATATTTATATAAAATCATAAAACTTGTTGAACTACAGGGTGGCCCTAAAAAGGTCAAGTCAAAAAAATGTTAAACCACATCAAAAAATTCCATATAAACATGGATCTAGAAATTCTTCCAAACGCAAAATAATTGGCACAAGTTTTGTGAGAAAAAAAACCTCCATTGAAACGTCAGAAAAAAACAAAAAGTACGACTTACTTTGGCAATCGCTGTACAGCACTTTCAACGGCAACTGTAACAAGGCGCACGTCATCGTGTCGAGGTAATTGCTTCGATGCGGGACGGCGGTTTTACACTCTTCGTACGTCCTGTCGTATTCGATGATGAGACAGACCTTTTCGAATAACCTGGTCATCTCCCGTATCCTATCCACCAGTTGTTTGCGGTTCTGCACCTTTTGTATGTCTGATTACAAAGCACAATAATATATGAAACACAAAATTTTTAAACTCGAAATGAAATATTTTTGTACCTACCCGAAAACGATTTTCTTTCGACGGCCATCCGACTACTGACGATGTAATCGCAACCAGTCAGTTGCGTCACGATCGGATCCACTTTATGTTTATGGCGCAACTCGGAAACGATGGCTTGCGCTCCGCTTATCTCTCGACTGTCGATGAACACCGTAAGGCTGTTGTTTAACGACGAACTCGTCGATACCGCCTTGCAACGGCAAAAATTACAATCGACACGATTATTATAAAAGATGAGATAAAAATATTTACAATTTTATAAAAATTTATGTCCAAACGCTCGATACTAACCGCAGCCGAATCCTTTTTCTTCGCCACTTCGATGGATTTCGTTTCGTCGTACGAATCGTTTGATCTGCTCGGTTTGAAAGGTGACGACGACTCCTCGTCCGAACTGATGACGATGGCCTTTTTGCGACTCGGACCCGGGGCGTCGATGTCGCTCGTCCGTCTCCGTTTTTTGGTTTCGTATTCTACGCTGTCGTCGGGCACGCAAAACGAGTCCAGCGCGTATCCCGATTCCGGATCCGGGTCCTCTTGCGAGTACACGTCCACATCTCTAGGTGGCTTGGATGGCATTTTGAATTTGAAAGGATTGACCGGACTCGCTCCTGGCCGCAGATAGATTTCCTCCCAGTTTTCGTCTGCAAACAAAAATCGTTACAAAAACCCGTCTATCGTTTTATAAAATCCAAAATTATGTTCTCGGATGATGAAATTCACAAAAAATAAAAATTACCAGCAACATGTTGATCATCTATGAAGCTGCCTTCGAACTGACTTTTGAAAGGAAATTCCACTTCATCGTCCGACACGTTGCAACCGTTGTCGGAAAGAACTGCTTCGTCGTCGATGAATTCGTTGAGCAGTTTTTTCCTACGCAACTATAAAAAACACAAAAAATAAATAAATAAAATTTAAGCATATAATTTATTTTATTTTATATGTATTTAAAAAATTATGGAGAATAAACCTAAAATAATCGAATTGATGAATTCGACCTACCTTCGGTTTTTTCAATAACCGTTGCGTTGACGGACTGTCAACTAACACTTGGTGTTTGTTTTTTCTTTTGAAACATATCAATTCATCCTGATCTAATGACGAATTTTAAAAGATAGATTAAAAAATAAAATAATAATGAATTGAAAATAAATTAAAACAAAATAAATACAAAATTCAGCGAGATACCTGGAGTTTCGGGAGAATTCTCCACACAACGTTGCATGGGCGCCACCACAGCACACGGCGCGTTCGATTTGTGTTGTTTGAACAGAACCGGCGTCGACGTGACCATGGTCGACGTCGAACTGGTTTTCGTGGATTTCGGTTCCGAACTTCGGGGGTTGATGGGAGACACGGTAGGAAGTCTCACGCAAGACAGGTCGACGAACGGGTTTTTGGTTCTATTGCAATTCGACTCGACGGGGGTGTTTTTCGGAAACACGTTCCTCGCTTTGTTTTCGACATTTTCCGAATCGCATTTATTTCGAATCGGACTCGGTGGGATGACGTTATCTTCGTCGTCCGACAGTTCTAATACGACGTGGAAGTTGGGCATGTCGTTGCGATACACGAATCCGTCCGGCGCCGTTTTCCGAGCGGCTGTTTCCGTTTCGTCGTTATCAACGGTGGAGATTGCGAATCCATCCGGCGCGAGTTTCTTCGTTCGAAGCGACCGTTTCACACTGTTGCGCGTTGACGAAACATCCAATTCTCGTACTCCATCATCCGTAGAATCCGTCACGGAATTCTTATAATTACGATTATTTGAACGGTCGACCACATTTCGTGCACCCTTGTTGAACAAACTAGTATCGCGCGCTTTGGTACCGTCGTCCGTTACGTTCGCTAAAAAGCTTTCCGTGTTCATTTCCACCAAATGAACCAGCTGAGTGAGCGTGCAAAGCGACGTGGACTTGTCGACGTTTTTCTCCATTTGTTCCGCATTCTGGAGCAACATTTCGTCCGACAAAAAATCCGAGTCGAAACCGTCATTTCCGTTCTCTTCTTCCTCTACATCGTCGTTAACATCGTCTATGTCATAGTTTTCAATGTCACCCCCTAATAAATCTTCGCTATAAGGTTCCCCGAGTTCATCATCACGTTCCACACTTTCACAATCATCGTGTTGAATTTCTAGCAAATCATCGTTCGTCTTACGCTCATCATAGTCGTCGTCGTCCAATTCGTCTCCTTTAAGCGACAATTTTTCATCATCATCATCACTTTCTTCAACAACTTTGTCAACGTTCGGTACGGACATCCAAAATTCATCGTTGACATCTTTCAATTCATCCATCGTGTCGTGATTTTTCGGATCATCGTAAATTATCTCTCGGACGTTGACGGGAGATAAATTTTTCATCGAAGAAAACATGTCATCGTCGTCGAGTCTGGGAGGAGTACGCAAAACGACGACTTTCTTCTCGCAGTCGTCGCTTTTCGTTTCGTTCGTCATTGGGAAGAAATCGATTACCGACTGTGGCAATTCTTTGTCATCAGAATTAACGGCGGACTCGAAAACGGGACTTTTGCTCTTAACTTCGTTGAAATAGTCGCAGGAATTATCATCGACTGGTTCGGAAATGATCGATTTGGAAGGACTGTTTTCAAACGGGTTTTTCATCAAGATTTCGTCGTCCGAACTGTCGATGTATTTTCTCCTCCTTCGACTTTTTTCGTCGTCCGAGATATCGATGTCCGTGGGTATCGAAGATTGTTCCGTTGGTCGTTTTCCTTTCTTTAAACTCATGTTAGCTGATGGCAATGAAAATATAAATAATAAAAATTAGTTAAAAATGAAAAGTTGAAGTTGAAAATAAAAAGTAAATAGTTAAAAATAAAAACATTTTAAAACAAAATAGTAAAAAATGATTAAAATGAAATTGACTATGTTTTTTAAAATAGTTAAAAAATAAAAATTGTTAAAAAAATAAAAACAAAAATAAAAAATAGTTAAAAAAAAATAAAAAAATTAAAAATAGTTAAAAAAATTTTTAAAAAATAGTTAAAAAATAAAAATTGTTAAAAAAATAAAAACAAAAATAAATAAAAAAATAAATAAATA
>JAQIWH010001582.1:0-30518 GCA_034695005.1 Cryptops parisi
TTTCCATTGACAACAAGTAAAAACACACTTAGTACGCTCGGAATACCATAACCACAATAACAACGCGAATGTACACAAAGATGAGTATAAAAAGGATCGCAAATCAGAGTGCATCCTGACGTGCTATGAGCACGGGTTAACTTATCGTAGTTTATAATAATACGCTTGTGTGGCGTGTTAAACCAGAATTTCATCGGCTTATACATATTCATTCACAATAAAAGAGAAAATCTCACATAAAATGTTTACGACATAGTTCCAAGGGTTATCGGTGTTGCGTGGCCAAATTTTCTAACACAGCCAAGGTAACTTAGGGTTGGCCCAAAGTTACTCACCTTTCACTCATCGAGGTCCTGAACTCTTTTTCGTCTCCGGGGAACAAGTGAGACAGCCCTAATTAGAACTGCACTCTTATCCACTACTGTTGCCAAAGGTTTATAGGGAGTGACTTAAGTGCTCTATCGATCCACCGATGCAAGTGCAAAAGTGGTGATAATGATGATGACGATGATGGTCGCGGTGGCAAACATTTACCCTCCACGAAGTTATGAATTGGCTAGCTTAATTAGCTGCTTCATGTTTGGGGCGTAGTGATAGTGATCATTCAATTACTTCAAATTGTCCACCAGTTTTGCATACTTTTCCAAGCACTTTTGACCAACGGATTTTGCGGCGGAAAGAGATTTTCAGAACAAATTTCATCGAGATAACACCATCCGTGAGTTCTTAAGTCGTTCTTTCTAGTATACGTCTATAGAATGCGTTTATTCAATGTTTTCATACGCGTCTTTGCTGTTAGAATAAAAATACTTCTTAGGGTTAGTTTTTAATCTAATAGTCTAAGTCTGGTTAAGACAACATAAACACAATGTGGGTGTTAATGTAGGCTTAGACTTTGGATAGTTTACGTTAGGTTAGAGTAGGATAACGTGGCCGTGTGGCGCAACGGATAACGCGTCTGACTACGGATCAGAAGATTCCAGGTTCGAATCCTGGCTCGGTCGTACAATTTCTTTTTAATCATTAGTTTTTTAAAATTTTTTTTTTCAATAATTCTCCCACTGCCCCAAAATACGACTTTCATTTAATGTAAAACTTTGTTTCTGGGCAGCTTTAAGAAATAAGTTTTTATTGGCTTATCTTATAGTAATCTAATTGTGGGCCCTATTTTTTCTGATTTGTAAGAAAGTTGGTTTAAGTTGCAATCTGTTTGATTTTTTTTTTTTTTGAGACAATGTCATGTTATGTCAAAATGCATGCAATTTAAAATAACACGTGTTGCGACTGCAATAATGAAAATATGGCGTCAGAAAATTATGCTGCACATAGTAGAGACAATGAATCGTAATAATCGACAGTTGAAAAGCAAAATAGAATATTGCAGCTATTGCAACAACGAAAGCTCGACAACTAACTTGAATCGAAAATAAGTACAACATTCATTATGAAGGACGGTTACTATGTATCCATTACGTATAACCAAGATTTACGTGATAAAGCACAAAAATATAGTTTACATCAATAAACATTTAAATACATTTGTATAGTTCGGCAAAGTCAAAAAACTTAGCCGACCCTGTAAAAAAATTATGTATAATGGAAATGCACACCATAATTTGGGACACATAAAACAGTCAAATGTAAACCATATTTTGGAACAAAGGAAGTATATTTTTAATAAGTAACAGTCAAAACGAATGGATTATGTAATTTTGAAAAAGTTAAAATGTAGCATAAACACATGAATTGTAACTACTCACAATATATTTTTATAAATAACTGCACAATATATTTTTAATATCCTAAACATGCATTAGAATACCTACACATAACATAATTTATAACGTTGTTGATAAACTAAATCAATAATTATTATTACGCTTTCTATTATTATCATCTGAAAAACCTCACAAAATTAGCTACAACTGTTGAGAGGGTGTGTGGTTGGTTATATGGTAAATGATAATCATAATAATGAAGGAAAAGGTGTGGTGGTTTCAAAGGCTTTTCTACTCACTTACTTTCAAATTCACTGCCAAGAGGCAAATTTGGCAACAGCCCTTGTTTTTTTCTCTACATTATTGATTACACGTATTTTTTTTTCAGTTTTGTTTTTATATACGAGTATATAATCGATAAGTTGTGCCAATGACGACATACCCACCCCCATCGTTTCCTCATTTGCTTTCTCATTCTCTTAGTATGTATAAATAAAAAAAGTGGGTAAAAAACACTAAATTAGATTTTACTTTGACCCAGATTTTGTATGTGAAAAACGAATTGTATATTTTCAAGCACAGTGATGAATGCACTTTTCACATCAAATTTTGGCCAATTTTTCTATAAGTTTCATACAGTATTTGTATTTATATTTTTTAATGTTTTTGTCATAGATATTCTTTCTTTATCGTTAGAACTTTATTGATGTCTTTTGTTAGTTGGAACTTTAGCTTGATGTCGTATGTGTTGTCTGTCTGTGATGGACAGGACATTGCAATTTGGACATTGCGCTTTGTTGCACGTTAACGCATGAATGCAACTTTAGATCCAAATGCCAAGTTCACACATGACAGTGCTTGAGTAGAAATACGAACTTTTCACTCGATTTAATCGTTTTGTAATGACGAATCGATTTACTATTTTTTCGAAGAAACTTTTGTCTTAAATTAAAAAACAACATTCTTGACCCAATTTCACAATTAGAGTAAACCAGCTGAGATATCCTTTGGTATACAGTACAATATTCATGGGCAAATTCTCATGTACAGTATATTTGGAATTTGTAACGAAATTCTTTTAACCATTACATATGGTGTACAGATTTGCTTCAGAGGTAGGTAGGTACTTGGGGTTTAACGAGGGCACCGACTGACTTTTGGCCTATGTCATTTGGCCTTCAAACTTTATTTAAATTAGAAGTGCAGAAATAATGATGACATGGGGATGATAAACATGGAACAGGGTTTTATGTTTATGATGCAGAAAGAAACGGGAGAACACTGAGAAAACCTGCTCCCGTGGTGTCAGACCCTGAACTGATTCCAGATGGCACGAGTGGGAAGCGAACTCGAGCCATTTCCGCTAGAGGTGAAAATCTAGCCACCAGGCCACGACGGAGCCATGATTTGTTTCAGATATTTCACGTTAGGTTAGGTTAAGATAACATGGCCGTGTGGCGCAACGGATAACGCGTCTGACTACGGATCAGAAGATTCCAGGTTCGAATCCTGGCTCGGTCGTATTTTTTTTTATTACAAAATTAATTATTTAACCTTAGAAAAAATACTAGAGGTCGCCTAGGCCCTAGTCACAAATGTGACTAAAACATCCCCAGTTTTTTTTTTTTTTCTTTGGACGCCTAGAAGGAACGCGCAGACTCACTTACGCACGCATATTGGAGTCTTTTAGTTATACTAGTTTTCAAATGAATTTTATTTTTAAAATTATTATTTTGTTTTTATTTCGTTATTAATCGTAACGTTATCAACTTCCGAATGCCTTTACACAAACCAAAATTACAATACTGTATTCACAATATACAGTACATTATAATATATCATACCGTACTGTATTGCTATATTCAATTAACGATATTCTTGTTTAGCGATGGTAGCGATGGTTAGGATATTTTTAAAGTTGGAAAAGGTGGAATAACGAACCTTTCATTTCTACTATTCAACGATTTTCTATAATTGATTAACCACATGCTTTCTGTTATATTCTATAAGCAATACATTAATTTTAATTAATTTTAACTAAGAGTTTTGTACAATATTCGTAAAACATGTAACTAAACACTACATTATTAAAGCTGCACTTTATCTTGAGTGTGAAACGCTGTACGAAAACTGTAAAACATAATCACGTGATACTTTTGATCAATAAACAACGCCAACGCTAAAAAGTCTAGTTTTTCTCAGAATAGTTGTATTTGGAATATCGTAACCCAAATAAGATACCTGGATATAAAATGAATACATCAGTTTAGTTTGTTATAATTCAATAAGACCCAAAATAACAAAACTGATATTACAAGAGAGATCGTATTATAGGATTAATATACAATACTTATCTATCATCCTAGATTACTATGTTTTTTCCATCCACTTTTGATTGGATGAAAATCGAAGTATGTAATCCGATAACCATGAATGAAATTAAAAGAATCGATTGAAAATGATCGATATTAAACGCCTACTAGTTGTTGGAAAATTAACTAATTTTGCTTTCATGTTCAGTTTTGGGGTTGGAAATAGTTAATTAATCTGATTCAATATATATGATGAGATGACATCGATTTTTTAACATTTTTAAAGCTCCAGAGTAGCCTACTGTTGATTTATTAACGTTTTCGTGTTATTTCTGTTTTGATTGGTAAACACATGAACAGTTCCAATTTTGTATATACATTGGTTATATTAACCGCAATAAAACAACAACAACAACAATTTTACGAATATTAATACTGTCTGCTAAACATATCGTTTTGTTTGGATTATCACCACATTAAAGTCAAAACATTTCTCGACTAAGTACTTTAGCTTACAATTGATCACAATGACTAAAGTAAAAAGTTTTTTTATAGTATACTAGCATGAATTAAACTTGCATGGTATAAGTTCTGTAAAATTTGTAAACATTTTAAACATTTATAATCTAACTTAAAAAATCAGTTTAGGGTCTGACACCGCGGGGGCAGGTTTTCTCGGGGCACTCCCGTTTCCTCCTGCTTCATAAAACCCTGTTCCATGTTTATCATCCTCATCTTATCGTCATTTCTGCATTTCTGATTTAAATAAAGTCTGAGGGCCAAATGACATAGCTGTAAAAGCAAGTCGGTGCCCTCGTTAAACCCCAAGTACCTACCTTTAAGGCTAAATTAAACAACATTATTTACGTATATAGTAATATAAGGGGGGAGAAGAATTATATTTTAAATATCTTATCGGTTCTTATTTTCTGGAACTAACAACGTTAAGTATTGTAGAAGTATGAAAGTTTTTGTAATGGTGTCATTTAGTTTAAGAAACAAAGTTTAAAGTTTGTTTACACAAACAAAATTAACGTACTACAACTTGAACATCTAATTTGAACCTAAGGTTCAAATTAGGTTACTGGAAGATATAATATTCCAGTATTGGAAAACATTATAATTATTTCAAAAAGCCTTTGTTTTTAAAAGTTTGGGAATCTCAATCTTTACGGTAACTGAAGAAATCCGTGAACAACTGTGACTTCAGCTTCTTGCCAACAAGTTTGCATTGATTGAGTAAAAACCTGACATAATAGTTGTCCACAGATTACTTAAATTGCCTGTCGAAACATTGCATGTGTAATGCGGTTTTATGAAAGAATGCTAATATATTAATTACTAGAAATAAAGTCTCTTGGTTGGTATAGTAACCACGGAGGGTCTAGAGGCAAACCTTGTGTTTATATTTTTCTATAATTTTGGCTTATGTTTATGCAGTTTATTGTTGTAATTTAAATTTGCCTTATGTTATGCAGTTCATTTGTTGTATTACTATTACTACTCTTACTCAGATACATGTGTAAAAACTTTTAGCAATGATTTTCTTATTTGTTTTTTATTAATGTTATAGCATTGCAACTGAGAGGTGGATTTAAGGTTTTATTTTCATAGTAAATGTATCTTTTAACCGACCATTTGAAACACAATATATTATATAAAACATACTATATAAAATATTGCTTTATTATATTGTCAAGTCTTAAAAATATATTTGATTAAACATTTTTTAGTGGACTCGTTCGCAATAATATGCAAAGTAATATCTACACATTTACAAAATTTAGCGTAATGTTAAAAAAAACACGGCACGTAAATCCACAAATTGTTTTGGTTTAATATTTTTTTAATAAAAGTAGTTTTCAGCTAATAGCATAATTAAATTTCCAAAAAGCTAAAAGTCAGAAAAATGTAATTTAAACAAACAATTCACATATTTAAAAAAAAAAGAACAATGTGAAATTACATAGGCGTTACAGAGAAAAGTTAGCAAAAAAAAAGATCAGTCGATAGTAAAGAAAGAAATCATTCATTTATTCAGGTTGAGTAAAATAAAATAAAGAAAATCAAATAAAAAAATTATACAAAAAACCGAATGAAATTGCTAGCAAATGAGGCTTTTCTTTATATCCTCTGATGAGCTTGCATGTTTTTTTTCTTCTTCACGTTTACCGGCTTTGGATCTTACAAGGCAAAGTAAAGACGGCTTGTGTTATTCGTAAAGGAAAAGTAGAACGAACAATTGTGAACTTGCTATTGGATCTAGAACACGTAGTTGCACGCTGTTCATGTTTTGGCACTGCTTCAAAGTGATTTCCTGCAGAAATGGAAGTGCAAGATGACGACTACTGTTCTTACTACTGCTACTACTATTGTTGACGGTGGGAAATGCGAAGAAGAAGTAGTAGTGAGATAAAGACTTATCTGCTGACATCCACGATGCAACCTGCCTAACGAGCGGGTCAACTGTTTGTTTACCTAATCTCTTCGTTATTAGCTCACTCGAGGCTTACGTTAGGAGTGTTGATTAGTGCGAAGTTGAGATTTTCTTAACAAAAGACAAAGAAAACTCAGCGTTTCAACTCCACGGTCGACCGAACACAAACGTTCCATACGTATAGAGCGCACGATAAGTTGCAGTTACGTGATACTTAAACATCGTTAATCCGACAACGTTGGGAAAGTATGAAATATTGAAATTTAAAGCAGCTTTTAAGTGTTGTGGAAAGTTGAGATTTGGTTAGAGAAAAAAAGAAAACAAAACTTTCACTCAAATGCATATGTTCATGAATCTCTTCAATGTTGAGATAGAGTGCTATGCAAAAATATAAAGAAGTTTAGTGCTGTGTGTGTGTGTGTGTGTGTGTGTGTGTGTGTGTGTGTGTGTGTGTGTGTGTGTGTGTGTGTGTGTGCCGTTCACAGGCCAAAGTCATTAAATCCACTTTTTACCTTTTTTCCAGATTTTAGTGCAAAGTAATTGAATGGTGCTTAAGGTTTTATATTTGAAATATAAAACCTACACGTATAATAAAACGATATACGAACACGTATAATAAATAATAAGTAGTCGCATATTCTAAGATGATGGTTTTAATATGGTCTATATATATTTTTATAATCATGTCAATGGACAATGTATTTTATTTTATCATTTTTCTACACTTTTTGTTTGGTGGAGTCAATTACTTTGGTAGTGGATTGGTTCAAATGATAATGGTAATCTGATGTTTAGAACGATGGTACGTAAATTTGTAATCTCAATACTGACGGTCTTAAATAGATTTGTAGACGCCGCTCTCCAAGTTGTGCTTTTGTATGAAAGGTGCATTTGATAAACGTTTTTTTAAATTATTCATTTTCAATAATGTAATTATGCAAAGTTATTTAACAAAATGAAATTAAGGAAATTCAATTTGTAACGGACCATCAGTTTCATATACACATAATGTACGTACAGTGGTATACAGGGTAAGTTTTAAGTTTATTTTTATAGAGATAACATGAAGGCTATTATTATGGTTACAATGTTGAGATTAGGGTATAATAACACCTACACAGGACTCTTTACAATGGTAGTATTACTATTGACATCGCTTTGTTACAAATCATAAATTACATTATCACATTAAAAATTATGAGTCGTAGTTACAAAGTCATATTTAGAAAGTTGTAGCCAAAGATCCATTTAGTCAAAATCAACTGTTCATTTATTTCCAACGATGCAACCTCAACAAAAATTGAAACAATAAACCCCTCGAAACTTAAAGTAGATCACTTGGTAGGTAATACACTACCTGCAATCCACAGCACCTAACGTTAACACACCTTATTGGAACAATGGTTGCAACGAGTGTAGTGGCGAGTAAGATGAAAAGAGTAAAGTGGCGAGTAAGATTAAAACATTGTTGTGGAAACTGGACACAGGGGGATAAATATGAGCATGATGTCCATGGCAATCTGTTGCAAGCGACTGTGCATAGTAATGTAGAGTGGGCGTATTAAGTACATTGTGTAAACATGTAGACTTACATGCAATCTCACTTGCCACAACAATGTTGCAACCGGTATTCCAATGTGGTGTGTTAACGTCAGACGCTGTGGATTGCAAAACAGTGGTATCTACCATCACCCTGTTCTATGCAGGTGATCTGCTCTAAGCTCCTAGGTGGGTCTATTGTTTCGATTTTTATTTTGATTGCATTGCTGGAAATAAATAAAACAACAATGAATTTTGACTAAATGGAACTGCCTACAACTTTCTAAATATTATTTGGTAGCTACGATTCATAGTTTCTAATGTAACAATGCAAAGTCAGTAGAAATAGCATCATTGTAGATGGCCCTATCAAGGTGCTATTATATTCCAAGCTCAATATTCACATATCCTTTATAATAGTATCATGAAATTATACTTAATACTCAAGTCTGTGTGACAAGTACATTAAAAACGCTTTTTAAGTTTGTTTTTTTTTAAATTTCTGAAATTTTTTATTTATGCTGTTTTTTTTTTATACAGTCGACTTGTAGTTATCGGTTTATGCGGTTTTCGCTTAATGCGATTTTGGTACATTTGATTTATGTGATTTATGATTTATGTGGTTCTTACTTATGCAATAGTTGATACATTGGACTATACAGGATATTCTCATAAACGCCTGTAGATAAGCATTAGCAAACATAAGCAACAGTATATAAACATTTTTAACATGTTTTTGTATTAACACATAGCTTCCGTAGTTAGAAAACAGCATATTTATTTAATCGGAAAAAATTTCCTTAAGGTACTAAGAAATAATGTTCAACCCTTTTGTAGAAGAATTTTCAATCTATAGATTAAAGTGATATAAAAACAATATCGATTTCTCGGAGAGCGTTGCTGGCTTGGATGACTTGTTATAGTTGCAAGTGCAAGAAAGAGCGAGAAAGGGAAACTTTGTGACTCGTCTTTTAGTGGCCAAACAGCTCGGGAGTTTTCAATAGGGCAAGTAAAGCTTTTGCAAAGGGCCACAAGGCCCATTAGGGACCCACTCCCTGACCATTGGCGTGGAATCGGCGTCGTAAATAAATTCAGACCCCCTTCAATTCGTTCTTGGCTCGTGCAAAATGGTCGAGCAGGAAAACCTCAGAGAGTCGTTTGCAGCTGCACAACACTCGCTGATCAAGCGCCAAACTCGCTTAACACGAACCTAGTAATCGTTTCGATCTCATCGTTGATTGGCTAATAATCAATATCGATGCACCTTTTGCGATAAAACGCGCACTATATTTTCTCTAATAAAGTTGATATTTGGTAATGAATTTTTCAAATCTCCTTTGCGTTTCTCTTACAATGATGAAAAATCGAAATATTCAACTGGCCAAATAACACATTGAGTCTTAAATGTAACAAAAACACAAATTATTTCTTACAGTTTCTTTTTCAATAAAAGGCTCAATGTGAAGTGACCAGTGAATAACGTAGATTTCAAAATTTTAAATTTAAATTGTACTGTTTCAATAGCCTACGTATTGTGACTTGTCATTTCAAAATAAAACTATTAAGAAAAATTTTAAAATAAAAATATATATATATAATATATAATCTGGTATTGATGAATCCATACTAACGGTAGTATTTAATATGAAACTGCAGCAGCGGTTGTTTTTTTGGAGAATTTTTTTGTGACTTCTTTTTTTTCTTGGATGATAACTGTTGTAAAAAGTTTTAAATGCTTGACACTGTTCCTAACATTCTTGCAGAAATATTACTCGCAAGTGAAGGTTAAAGTACTTGACAGCATTCAGCTCCGACCAACACTAATCAAGAGATATGAAACTGGCGTCAGAAGTCTCTTAATTTAAGTCTTAATATCATAAAATTTTAAAAAAAAAAAAAACGTGCACCAACCCCCAACTGCGACTTTCAGTTTTTATTTTCGTGTGTTTTTCCTTATATTTTTTCCTTTGGGCGTCGTAATTCTTTGTTTTCCCCTCTTTCATTATTTCAACCAAGGAGCAGTTTAAGAAGTAATATAAACCGTTGTTTTCATTGGTGGAAGCCAAATGAAAATAGGCCTGGATTTTTTATAACCTTTATTTTTCTGGCTCTTTCTTCTAGTCTGCAACAAGCATTATCCTTCCCTTTCTTTCCAATTCCGGGCGTAAATTTACGAGAAAAGAAATGAGCGGTTCCATAATGAATCTATCTAATAAACCCAGTTGGGCGAGTCATTTTTCCGGCCATGGCTTTCCTATGGGTCAGTGGTTGGCACCTAGCCAATGGTGACTTCAGCAGCAATTTTCGGGTTCATTATTATTGCTAGTGCGTGTGGAAAAGAAAGCTGGACGAGAAGGGTAGGGGTTACTATATACGTACTTTGTGAGAAAAAGGTGTTTCTCTTTTTCGGTACCCTAAAACACTATAAAAAAATACTGTTGTAAAATGTTCATGCATCCCGTTCTGAGTTTCTTCCATTTATTGCAATACGTCATAGAGTGGGTATAATGAAGATAAATATATCCAAAGTGTCATGCGCTTATTGGCGATTTTAGTTTATATTATTGTACTTATTGTTGTAATTTGTTTGTTTTTTAGTTGTTCCTATCGTAACGTTGGAACTCGGTGGCTCTCTAAAAGATGATAACATCAAGGAAGGTGATGATGTGTACTTTGAATGTAACATCAGGTCTAATCCTTGGGTCCATGGAGTGGAATGGAAGTTTCAGGTGAGCAGATTACCTTTATATTAATAATAAGAATGACACAAATCTGTGGGTTTATGTTTAGGTGTGTTGTAGCATTTTGACACTAGATGAAGTTGGTTGGTTGCACATTATTTAGTATTCACTTTCCATAGTACAGTAATAACACCCTTCTATAGTACAGTGATAACTACTAGTTTAAAGTATAATAACTGAAAAACCGTAATCGAGCTTAAAAGTATTGCATCATACTTTTAAACTCTTTTACCAAACTAAAGTATATTTGCAGTACTAGCTGTATGCAAGTTAACAATGACGGTTATTTTTTTAAAAATGTTTATTACGCAGTAGCAGTTAATTGTTCTAACTCATGTTACCTGGCATTATTTGCCCGGTTTTCCGGTGGATATCGTTGTTTTCACTCACGTTAAATCACTTATAATAAACCCATGGATTTAAAGCGTTTCATGCATACACACATAGAAAGGATATTATATAGTCGTAAATACTACTGTACATTTGTCTTATTGCGAATAAGACGATGACAAATACTTTCAATGTTTATTTGAATGTGAGAGGAGATGTGCAAACAAATGACCAATTCGTTAGTTTGTTAATAAAAATATTAAAACAAAAAATAACCTGAAACCTAAATTAGAGTGGGATGTCGCAGCATACAGAATTCTAATTAATTTGAATCAAAGACTCAATAGTTCATTGCAACCAAACAAACAAACAAACTGTGTTTTGTAGTTATAAAAGAGTTTACCATCGTTGCAAGCGTGAGCAAAAGAATACCAATTGTAATTGTTACTGCAAATTCTAAAATCAGTTTAGTTATAGTCGACTATTTGACAGTAGCACTGTTTTATTACACATTGCCAAAGCAAACTTTTTACACACTCTGTATTCTTGAATAATTTAAATTTTTTTCGTTCGTTCATATGATATGGAATTTTTTGGGAGGTGTAGTTGTTTTAGTACTTTCCGGTAGAGTGGGGTTAGTTTGATGTTGCTCTTTGTTTGTACTTTGTTATGGATTTATTTTGCAGGTTAGGTTAGGAAGAAAACAAAACAAAATCATACATTTAATACGTTTCTTTGTTTTTTTCTAATCTAACTTGCAAAATAAACCCATAACCAAGTACAAGTAAATAGCAACATCAGACTGGCCCCGCTCTAACCGGAAAGTATTGTTGTTTGCATTAGACATGGATGTTGTTTGTAGAGTTCTCGGTAGTCGTACCATTTTCTTTATACTGTTTTTCTTTCTGTACATTTTTTTATAAGTTACCAATTTGTTTTTCCCATACTCAGCATTTTTTGGAAAAAAAGTAAGCCTTTTTTACTTTAGATAGCCGCACACATACACACACACACAGACACAGACACAAATATACACACACACACACACACACACACACACACACACACACACACACACACATACACATACATGGTCTCAGAAAAAAGAAAAGAGAAAAAAAAGAAAAAGGACGAAGAAAATTTTGTAAATGAAAAGAGCAGAAAGCTGTTGACCTAAAGTTTACATTGCAACTGGTCGACCTTTTTTTCGTTTTTGCGCGAATGACACGCGATAAACTTGCCACGCTGCTCCTCAATTTTTTTCTCTCCTGTTGGAACTTTTCTGCCCAGTCTTTTCGGCGGAAAAAGCTCCATCTCTTTCCCTTTTCTGCATCTTACGTCCCTAGACTGCCATCCTGTGACACGCGAAGATGTCGTGTTCATCGCCGGAAGGCCCCTGGTGGCATCTCGTTTCTCTCCTGAGACAAGCCCCGGGATTAAGCTGTTCAGCAAGATTAGAATCGTTGCTACCAACTTCCTCGAGGCGAGTTTTGGACTTTCTAAAGGTCATGACTGCCTAAGCTACGACTCTAGACTTTTTTGTAGGTGGTCAGAAAAATAAAGTAATATTACATCGACCCTAACGTTGAGGATAACAGTTTCAAAAACAAAGGTCTCGTTCTTTGTCGACATGAGACATAGTTTTTTAAAACCAAAATACGGATTATGTGATAAAATTTTTTGGGTTTATTTTATTTTATTTTATTTTAAATACATCTCATAGGGATATATTGTTTTGTTAATACTGTCATTTAGAAAGCAAACAAAATACAAGTATTTAAAAAGTATGTAATACGAACTTTTATACGGTATTACGTAGTTTATAGTTTTTTAAAATGTAAACATTTTTTATTTTTTTATTTTAATTTAAAAATGTTTATTTCTGTGTAAAAAAAATAATGATTACAGCAAAAAAATTGTAGATGTTAAAAATAAGGTTCGTGAAATATGAAGAAAGCGTTGAATGTGCACAGAAAAAGGCGACCAAACGGTAGACTTCTTATATGGCTGCCAAAACTCTCAATTAGAAACATATTCCACAAATAACGAGAATATAAAATTCACAATAATTTTGAAAACAGATCATTATAACAATAAGAAATTCATGATTGATACAACTCAATGAAAAACGCTTATAACAATTGTTGCAATGTTACTTAAATTTTGAAAATTATTTTAAGAATAAGCAAAAATTACTAAAAAAATTATCAAAATTTATTTGTAAGAGAAGCAAACGATGTTGCAATTAGCAGCATGGCCCAAGAAAGTGATTCACATTATCGTCCTGATGTCACTTAACACACATGGCCAAAAAAAGTAATTATACATCGTTTGTTGACTAAAACTAGGATGTCAATACGCTGAATTTGCAAAAGCAATATGCAAAAGCATATTGAATAGTAAACTTAGTTTTCTTTCGACGACTCAATGTTTCATTTATTGCAACTAATATGAGCACTCGTTTTAAGACTAAAATACGGTTTAATTGTGAAAAATTAAGCCTCTTAATATTATGTATGTCATTTAGAAAATAATGCAATGCGAGCGTTGAAACATAAATCTTAAATTAATTATTATGCAAAAATATCTGATATGAAAGGTGGATTTTATTATCCGTATTTTTTTTCTCTAACATTAATAAAAAAAAACAACATATGAATTGTTGACATTTCACATGTTTTTATTCCCATTTATGGTTTGTTGAAAAATAACAAATCAGAATGTTAAAATGTGGAATTTACCAACGTTTTAAGTATTTAATACTCGCATTTGAAGAAAATTAGACGAAAGGTCTGATTCTCTTTCCACGTCCATGTTTTATATCTTGTAACAAATATGAGCAAAATTTTTAAAATTAAAATATGTTTCTTTGTGTAAATTCTCTTGTACCCTTAATGTTATTATGCTCTTTGAAAAAGGTTTAACAATGGACAAAAATTTAGAAAATGATTATTACGATAATTTTTGTTAAACAAATAGTAATGTCAATATGCTGAAGTTAACATTCGAACAGTACTAATTTCTGTACTTTCCGGTTATAGCGAGGCCCGTCTGATGTTGCACTTTGCTTGTACTTGGTTATGGGTTTATTTTGCAGGTTAAGTTAGGAAAACAAAACAAAATCATGCATTTAATATCTTTTTGTTCTAAGTTAACTTGAAAAAAAAAACAACCATAACCATGTACAAGCAAATAGCAACATTAGGCGGGCCCTGCTATAACCTGAAAGTACCCTAATTTCTTCTAAGCGTTCATGTTTTATTTTTGGCAAATAAAATTACGACTAATTAATATTTAAGAAAACGGTTTCACCTGGTATTTTTGTTTGAATATGGGCGTCAATGGTCGTATCAGATAACAAGATTGTAATGAATAAGACATGTTTCTTATCTTGTCATCCGGACATCCGAGAAGCCAGAGACGGATTTATTATCAATATTAAACGATCTTTTACCAACCAAAAAAAATCACGTGAAGTGTAACAGAGGCGAAGTAATTTTATCACCCGGCAAATATTTTGCTGCCAAGGTTCGTTAAATCGTCTTACGACAGAATCGTTGAAGAAACGAAAATGACGCTTAAGCAAAGGAAGAAAACGGCAAAGGCATTTTGTGCGGCGGCAGATATAAAACTCGACCATAAATGACAGTCTAAAAGGACATAAAGCCTGTTGTATCATCTTTTTATATTTTTCCCCTTGCTTTTCAAAGCTAAATATGATCGTCATCCGACTCGTCAGGTTTCAGCAGCCATTTATTCGCGCACGCAAATTAAAGAGCTTATGGTTTTCAAAGAAGGGAATAAAGATTCATTCTTAGTGCCAACGCTTTGGCAATAGCGACAGAGTCGAGCTTTAAAACTGAAAAGAAAATGAAGCAGTTTCGAAAATTATGATGCAGCCTGACGATGGTGTTTACGTTTTCTACAAGCATTAAAATAAGAATCAAAAGCATGTCTTAGATTTTTTATTATCAGATGTATACCAGGTTGTTATCAAATCAGTATCTAACTTTAATTGTTAATTTTATGAAAGCTAGTTAACGTTGGAGGTTAATTTTAAGTTGTTTTAAAATAATAACACTTTAATGTTGTATTCTACATACGAAGACACTGGATTTTGATGTACATGTGTGAAATCCTTGATACATTTTCCAGAGAAATAGCCAATGCGTTTTCCAGACATCAGTCCTATCGACTTTTGGCTTTAGGTATAATATTTACAACATCACGGGTTAATTGTAATGTTCCAGTCACAAGGGGTGACTTAAAGACGACCAAACCTCCATTAAATATCTACCCATGGCTAGAACTATCTCTAGTGCTTGGGACATTACGATAAAATTGTGATTTGAGAAATAACCAAAGCCATAGGGGTGATGTCTGGAGAACGTGTTTAGTGGCCATTCCTCTGGAAATACCTCAAGATTTTACATATGTATCCAAACAATTACTTTTTTATTACTATTTTACATACGAAAACACATAAGTTTCGTTGTATGTAAAATACAAAAAAATTAACCTTCTACGTTAAGTAATTTGTCTATAGTTAACGATTAAAGTTGAGTACTTATTTTATGACAACCTGTTATTTCACGAAACGTCAAGTTTTTAGTATTTAAAGCAGTACATTATGCTAAATTTTTTAAATAACGACATTTTGTTTTTAATTTTGCCATTTACTTTATAAAAAACTTATAAAACTGAACATGTTTGAAAGCACTTGGCTTCATTCTCAGCAGGATTGCAATTGTTTGGTTATTTTTAACTAACTTTATTATTTTAACTTGCCCGTCAACTATGGCGGGTACTAGAACTGCTATAATCTACATTGTTGTGTTTCTATTACCACTTAAATTTTATAATTAAAAAAGCTTTGACAAAGTATATATAAACTAAAAATTAATCCTCGTGGTTTGGCAACCACGGGGTGTCTAGATTACTTACAGCTTATGTTTATGCAGTTTATTGTTGTAATTTGAACTTGCCTTACGTTTTGCATTTCATCGTTGTATATTAATACTAATATCGTTACTAAATGTAATATGTGAATAACGCTGACGCAACTTAATAAACTTAAATGTTCAATAATACTAATTATAGTTCATTTTATGTCAGTCTAGCTTGGTTAATTTTGAACTAACTTTTGTTGCATACATTTGCATTTTGCGTTTAGTTGCAATGAGATTTTATTATACGATTTCATGCGATGGGTGTGTACAAATGACTAAACGCTTTGATCTGCTATTTGTCATTTTCAATGTGAACGCCACGTTTGACGAAAATATTGGTTTTCACTATAAAATTGTCCGCTATAGTTTGTTTTTTCTTGAAATTTTGTGAGAATTTTGTTAATGCGCTTAATATTTATGCGAGTATTGCACAGAATGTAAAACTCTTATGAATCGAGAACTATTTGTATATGTATAATGCTCTTTTCAATAACTGTTTTTGTCTTTCTTTTTGGTGTGCCCCTTAAACTTCAACTACTCACCTGTATTTATATTTGCCTGTTCTTATTTCTTTTATTACAATTTCAGGGAAAACCATTGTTGCCGAATGCAACTAGACGTGTCATTGTGAGCAATCAATCACTCGTTATTCAAGGAGTTCACCGGGAAAATATAGGCAATTACACTTGCCTTGGACTCAACAGCGAAGGTGCTGGCGAAAGCAACCTGATCAATCTTCAGATCAAACGTAAGTGTTGTTTCTCTCATGCCTATCCTTTTACCTTAATTGCTCTTAAACCTTCTGGTAAGGTTCAACAGCCAAGCTTCCATAAACATTATTAAACGACAAAGAAAACATAAGCTATCTCAATATTGTTTCTTTTTCCAACATTGGCGCATTTTGTTTGATTACTTATTATGACTTGACATCAACTTCCAAAAATTCAGACATTCTAATTTGGTGATTTTCAATTGTGCAATGTTAACAAACATTTTGTGATGCTCAGTGTAAAAGTGTCCGTTTATTGTACTTTAGTGTTAACTAGCTGTATGCCCGTCAAAAATGACAAAAGGCAATCGAGTCAATTCATAAACATGATTTATTGGTTTAACTCACGTTGCTTCGCAACAATCGTTAGAATCAGTGTTTTAAATTTACTCATCTCACTAGTTACTGCTTATGTTTATTTTTTGTTGTCATGGAAACATTCTGGCACGGAAAGAGGCACAAAGCGATAAAGAAAGTGAAAAAAAAACACATAGCTTTCATATTGTTTAATGTTCAAGATTTCGTGTTTTATATACTCGTTTATGGATCAGATATACTTTAGATCCTTTATTACTTTGAAACTTACCGGTAAGTTTCAAGAACCAAAGTTTTATACATTTTATTAGAGGAATAGAAAAAGTTGGCTATTTCATTAATGATTTTCCCCAAATTGGGCATGGACACGTTATGTTTGATATACTTATGACCTAATAGTACCTTCTGATATTCAACAATACAACATTATTTACGTAATTTGTAATCATGTGAAGTTAACTGAACGCCCTGTAATTATTAGTTAAAGTGTCTATTGTACTTTTAGTGTTAATGTTAAAGACTTGTTTTATACACTGTTGATGGATGCAATGCATTGTACTTCAAAGAACAATGGATGGTCTTGACCATTTTGTAATTTCTCCATTAACGTTTTTGTTAGCACAGTTCCATAGCATTTGCTTTGTTGCTGTTTCTCATTGCTCGAAGTTACACAGTAAAGAGCATCCCTCAAATTGAATTGCGATGGTCTCACAATGAATAGTGACATCAAAGAAACGGCTCTTGGACTTTTAGCAGCGCTATTCAACTCAACCGCTCTTCAACTTTCTTGAACAATTGCGTTGCTGGGCATTTTAGCACCTACGTGAGAGAGCAAATAGACATGTTCTTTGAAAGTAATTTGGGGGGTCTTGCGCATTTAGCTTAAACTATCCTTTCTTTTGTGGCTCCAAACCGTTTTGGTGGCTAGTCAGGTTCCGAGCACTTTCTTTTGGGTGCTATTCACTTGGCTATTCGGGGTTTGTATTGTTTTGTTTTTTTATATCTATACGTACGTTGGTCTTTTGCCAGTGGCTACACGGACCATTTGTGAAACCAACCTTCCGGTGGGTTGGGTCGTCGAGTTTACCAGTCAAGAACGCTTTTCTTCGGGGGGGGGGGGTTCATGATTCTTTCTAGCCTCCTCGTCCATAGTCTTTGATGCCGTTTTTATCCTTTGGGCACCGTGTTGTGTTTGCTGACTCCCCTTTGCCGGTTGGAGGCCATTAGTGCCATTGCATTTCCTAATGAAACTTTGGCGCCTCATGCTGCTGCTGCTGACCACACACAACATGGCTCACCTTTTCAGTCCGATTGTCCGACCCGACCGCTCTCTCTAATTGAAGGCATTCGCTGGCCAAACGGACGTCCAATAACGGCGACCGCTAACCCACGTGACCCCGTTGCCTGACAGCAAACATTCTTCCCTTTTCATCTCATGCCTAGTGTATACATTTTGCTCTGCGTGGAGCATGCCGTCAATATCCCTAGCTTTTCTCGTACTCTATCCTGCCGCTTTTCATCCCAAATGGTCATCAGCCAAGTTGAGACCTTTCTACTAATAGAAAAAGATATATTTTTCTGCCACTCATGGGCTAAAACAGAAATGCGCTCGACGTGAATCAGTTGATTACAACACTTTAACGACATTACTTTATGCAGGAGTAAAACAAACCAAGTGGGTACGAGTGGTTTTAAAACATTTAAAGTAAAATGATTGAACTGATTTTTTTTACTTTATATAAATAGTACTTTTGCTGATTGTATGTGTTATGTTTGTCTGGTCGCATAAGCTAACAACAGTTCAATTTATTTTACCAAATTTGGTATCTGAAGTTGAAGTGGATTTGAAAAATGTCAACACTGCATTGGTTGTTATAATAAATGTTAGAAAATAAACAAATTTGTTTACAAGTTTGTTTGTTTACCATGGCGTTAGTGCGATAGAGAATAGTGTAAATGGTTATGTTATTACGTCCAAACCTACGCTATACGGTGTTTCATTAATTAATTATTTATTTTTAGTTAGTTACAATACGTTAATGAAAAAAGTTGGTACATTTGAATTTCTGTTCATACGTAAAACGTACATGTTAAACAGCGCTTACATAATTCTTCTCTAAAATCCCATATGATGAAATCAACGGTGTTATTTCTTCTCGAGTACCTTCGTTAATTTTCCAGTAACGCCACTCATTTTTTTGTTGTAAAGTTTGTGTTGTTTTGTTTCTTAATGAGACAAAGACCTAAACTTCTTCTGATAACGAGTGTTTTGCATCGAATAGTAAGACTTTAAGTCTTCTTCGTTTATACTAAAATCCTTTAGACACTTGGTGTTTTTCATTTTTCTCGTGTCAAGTTAAGCACTTCATTTGAGATTGTAGAAAACTAATTAAGATAATGTAAAAGTATTAGTTTTGTTTAAACTAACTTTAAATTTAAAAGTGATTAGAGCAAATATTAAATGCTTTGCAAAGGTGAACAACTAATTATCCATGTAAGCACACGAATTTTGATTTTTGTTTTTCTTGTAACTTTATTGTTGATATCAAAGTTAATGAGATATTCTACGAAAACAATCTTTACTGTCTATCTTAATTGTTATGCATTAAAAATCCTCTAGAAATTTAAGATTTTCAAAAAAAGTTTTAGACTGTCATAATGCATTATTAATATCAAAATTACAAAGATGGGAACAAAATTGATCAAATTTTAGTCAACTTTGTTTGCGTGTTCCTATTTTATTTGCAATTTATGTTTGCTGTTTTTGTTAAAATTAAGATCATGTTTGAATTTTTATTTACACAAATTGTATTTATTAACTTTGTTTCAGATCCTCCTATTTGTAAACCTGGACAACAAATAGTTTATGGAGTTGCTAGAAATGAAGCTGCCAAAATTCTTTGTGAAGTTGATGCCTATCCATCTCAGGTAAAGCATTATACGTTTTTATTAATCAATATTTCCTTTGATTATCAAGGGTGTATCAAAATGAGTTAGTTGACATATACGAGATTCAGGTGTAACACAACAGAAGAATACAGGGTGTCTACAATGAGTTTTAAATCATTTAAACAACATCATTTTAAGTTTTAAACATTTGAAATCTCCGTTATTTTTTCATATTGAGTTATACAAATGTGATTCTTTGTGGAAGCAGAAATTCATAAATTTTATGTGGGAATTTTTTCGATGCGTGTCAAAACCAAAGTGGCGCTGCAGTTATTTATTTTTAAAATTGGCGACACTGAGCAATCAAGCACTGGCGATTGTTGAGGAACGAGTGCATGAGAAACGCGTGTTTTTTTTTTCGATATTTTTTGTTCGTAAAATTTCAAACTATGAAAACATTTTAAATATGATGCATTCTGACTCTAATTTGAAATTGAAATGTTTATGACATGTTCCCATGTGATCAACATGGGAAAATGTTGAACACATGGCGTGAGTTAAACTCTCTTCTAGGCATTCTTAGCGCCAACTAAGGTGGCTATGTGGAGTATACTAAAGTCATTTTTTTATGAAACTCTTGTATATATAAAAAAATTAAATACATTTTTTTTAAAAAACCTTCTCTTACCTTACTGACTGGGTACAATTTTTATGATAACAAAATTTTTCATGATTGTCATCATAAAAATTGTTCCGAATCAGTAAAGGTCAGAACTTTTAAAAAAAAACTTTTTTCTTATTTAATTTTTTCAAATATGTTATACAAAGTCTGCGAGAGGGTCTCTTTTGGGGATCGGCCCGTTATTTGTGCTGCGGTGGAAGATCAAAAAAACCGGAGGAAAGTCGTTCAAGGGCTTACCCACAACGACCCTCATGGACAAAGCGGGCCCGTCATTAAATGAATGAATGAATGAATGCTATTCAAGGTACAGAGTTTAAAATTTAAACTCTAGTATGTTTTCTACCATGTCCATAGTTAGTTATGGTTATACAGTATACGTATTTTCCTTTAAGCAATGTGATTAAAATGTTTAGATTTCATTGTGGACACCATGTATTATATTTGTAGGCATAATCTATAATAATAAGAACTTCACTGCATTACTTGTGCAACGTTTAAGCGGTGTTTGTGCTTTTCTGCATAACGTGTTGTACAAATTATGACCGTGTATGAGCTTCCCTACATAACATTTGAACATTTTATCAGTTGTCTGGCTTTTCTGCATAACAATTGAAACTTCCGCCAACGTATCCACTTTACTGCAGTACTACCGTCGAGTTAGATGGATGGGTGTCTTGTCCATGTTAGCGAAAACACACGCTTTTGAGTGTTTTGCGCGTTTTGATGAGAAAGAAAAGCATGGAGAACATCGAGTCTTCACGCTCGACGCGCAGCATTGACTCTCACATAAAAATTAGGCTTAACAGTTGTCGACAATGAGATATACTTCGGAATTTTGTTACCTTAACGTTCTGCTTTAAAAAATAAGTATGTACTGTATTTGGGATGTAATCGACACGGATGGTAAACTGTACTACTTGTTGAATTGTACATTCAGTTATAAATAAACTACCATTTTCGATATGTTATTTTAAAATGATGGCAGACTTTTATTATTCCCTGCGTACATAATATTTTTCGAGTGAGCACGAGTTAAAAAATCCCTGACATTATTTTTGCTGACACGCTGCGGAGAAAATATGACAACTTATCTCGCTTGCAACAGCTTGTGCGCTCAGAACTGGAGCTTGTGAACCTTTTCTCGTTTAAAGCCAGGTGCAGTGGGTAGGATAGGGAGAGGTTTCGAAAGAGGATCGTTGGCAAAAGAAATGGGTTACAAGGGCATCATGGTCGTCATCGGCTGTCGGTGCTAACCGTGTTATGCCTGTGATCGGATTTATGAGACGCTGAGATGTCGCAATCTGCGAGGTAAATTAAATCAGGGTCGGTTGCTTCTCGACCCCTTCTCAGGATAAGCGGGCCTGGACCAACGACAATGCTTTAGGCTCCCGCAGACTGATCGATGAATGGCGAAATGACTCCTGACAGGATGATTCTGGGTACCCATACTGTATTTTATTACGCTAGCCCAGGATAAGACTACGTGGAGAGAAGCCAACTTTTGAATAGAGTGGCTCGGAGACAATGATTGAAAGTAGTAGTATGCGGTTTCAATGCAACAGTTCGTGCATTACCTGTGGAGGAGAGGCTGTTCTAGACAAAAATATATAAATTTAAAGCAGAGCATGGAAGATATTTCGCAAGATGACAGTCTCGTTAGAAATGACGCTAACTCTTATTTTAGTTTTGTCAGTATTAAGTTAAATGTTTTGTTTGTTTTTGGACATTCACAAATTGAATAAAATTTTAGTTTGACTTAATAATAGTGTTTGAGTTGACAAAAACATAATAGTCAAAAATTGTATTTGCAAGGCATTAATGAATTATAAAGCTAAGTCGTTAACAAATACAGTGTCGGGTCGTTTTAAACACAGTGTGCAATAATTAATAATGATAACGGTGTTTATTTAATACTGTTGTATTTTAATAATAAATGATCGTTTGTTTACTACCATGGAATGAATTTTCCCAAATAGCAGCTAATTTTAATATATGATTTGCGTCATTTTGAACTCATCTTCAGTTGTCCGAAAAATGTATTATAAATATTTGAAAATTCACACAATGCACAACTACATATTGTATGTTTACTTGTTTTTCATATGCTTTTTAAACTCGTTCACAAATTATATGAAAAACAAATAAACATACGATAACTACGTATTTTACATTTAAATTTTTAAATTTTTACAATTGATTTTTTTAACTATATTTAAAACAATTTTCAAAACTTTTTTTCAATTTTAATAAAGTACTTTCTAATATACTTTTAAAAATATTTTACACCTATTATATAGATGACAAAAAAATGAAAATGTTTTCTATATGTAGCCTATATTAAAACTATGCTAATGTTATGTTCCAAGATGTTTAACGCGGTGAAGATTAACTATCAACATTGTAGAAATAAATTATAGCATTGATTTTCGTATGGTTTATTATTAGATCAAAAGTTGGGTTTTATTAAATTAATCGTTTAGATTTTTTAAGTACCGATATTTATTACTTCACTAAAACTTATGTGATAATTCGAATCCCATTATTTCTCGGCGATAACATCACTTCACTGAAAGATAAACTTTTACTTGTCCGCAATATGGGCAGAAAAGTTATGACTGAAGAATAATAACTAATTCGTTCGCTTGAGCGTTAGTTTAGGTAGAACCAGATTCATTGATCAACAATGATTAGATCTTGTCGATGGGATGCTGGAAATGAGGAAGTTATCAACGTTACAATTCCCCAACCGAATAGTCCATATCGTATATCTCTCTCCTAGGTCGGTGTGAGTTTGGGTGGTGTGGCGGTATATTAATCTTCTGTCCAACATGTGGTTGGCCTCCGCCATCTGGTGGTGATCACATTGTAACAAATGAAGAAAGGATGGTGTCCGTTCTTCATTCGCTCTAGGAAGTTGTAGGATTACCTAATCGATTTATCACCTGCACCGAATTTGCTGTCAGTTGCTCCCTCCTCGCCTGCTCTCGTCTTCCATCACGCGTTTCCTGGGGTTTTTATCTTTCCTCCGACAGAAATCGAATCAATTTTGATGCTGAAAAGAAATTGGTATCTTTCGTAAATGACGTGATGGCGGATTGAATCGTTCAAGATGGTAGCATCTTCTTCCTTCATCCTTATTACTTTTCACGAAAAACATTTCCTTCTTGTTTTCCTTCCATTATTTTTCTTTCTTATTTCATTTTTGAGTGATATGTTTATCACTCACTTATTATTATTACTACTACTACAAAACACTATTCAAGTATGAGGTATGTTTTTACGTCGCGCTTATATTTTTAAAATAAGGGCAACGTAGATGCTCATAGTATCATTATACAATTTCATTTGGTTGAGATCAATATTTAAATTAGTACAGTACTACTCTATATTTGTCATTAATCCGTTTTCAAGAAAAACTTACGAATAGTGAATCTGACGAATATAGAATAAATGACAAATACTGTATGAATTCACTCCAGTCTTGTTATTTAAGACTGTTAGCACTCCAGTTTCGGGTAACCGTTACTGTTATGTCACATCATATTTAGTTTGCTTATTAATAATTTCTGATGTTTTTCTTCTTTAAAAATGACTTTTTGCGATCGATCTTTTTCCGTATGCCTAGAGGCGCCGATGATGGCGCTGCAATTCGGACAACATGTATCGCTAGACGTCTGTGACCGATCAACACTTCTAACTTAACACTAACCTGACTGAGGTGATGTTTGTAGAGAGTTCGGTTAAAAGTGTTGATATTTCCTAGCGATACATGTTTTCCGGATTGCAGCGCCATTATCGGCGCCTCTAGGCATACGGAAAATGACCTTACGATCTTGACTACGAGTTTTGGTGACGAATACTGAATTTTTGGACAAATTTTGGAGCATTATTCTGCCGAAAAATATTACGAATATTTAATTTGACGAATATAGAGGTCGACGAATTCAATAGTTTCACTGTACTTTATACAGACGAATATTTTTCCATTAACCGGGATTGCCGCCGATGGCGTTAATGGCTAAAATTGCTCGTTGCACTTGACGTGTTGCTATATTACGTCTTTATCATTTTTAACTAAGCTAACCTGGTAACTATTAGTATAGTTCTCAGTTTGGGTTAGTTAAAAATAATAAGAGAAGCAATTAGCCACACGTCGAGTGATATAAATGGCCGTCGCTACTAACGCCACCAGTGATAATTCCGGTTAACAGTAAAGTACCTATAGGCATACTTGCATGTTAAAGTGTGCTATTATTAAAAGTTTTTGTTGTTTGAATTATTTTTAATTCACTTTCATTGATTTTTATGCGTGAAATATTTGTTTGAAGATGTAAGAATTTTTTTTTATGATATGGATAAAAAAAAAAATTACAAAGTTTCATATATAACAAATTTGTGTTTTAATTTTTAAATAATTTCAACACATGTCATACAGATTATGTTAAAAAAGTCAAAGTCAAAAGTTTTTATTTTAATTATAAGACATGTGTTGTAAGTGAACCATTTTTTAAAACTCGTTTTGCAAGTGTTGCATTTCTTAATATGATCCAATTTTTTATTCACACATAAGAAACAGGATATTCTGCGACTACATGTTTTATTTCTCTTAATGTGGTTTTTAAAGTTTACATCGTAGAAAAACGTATTATTTAATTAAATTAACAAACACCGTATCTTCATGTTTAATTAATACTACAAAGTTTTCTCATTCACTAGTCAAACTACCAGACTGTCAACTTTTTACTACAAGACTTAATTTATTCAGGGTTGCTTTTCAGTAATGACGTAAAATAGATATTTCCCTCGTGACATTTCTGTAAATTTTACATTCATGAAAACATTATGCATAAGCACCGAGATTGGTTGCACTCATTTTTCTGTTCAAAATTAATAATAAACGCAGGTTTACTCAGTGTAAACCTGTTGTAGATCTGCTAACAAGTTCCATGTAATTTAATGAACTTCCTTGTTTTTCTGCGTATCAATGTTGTATGGTGTTTTGTAAATCAGTGCTCTTGTAAATAAAAAGTATTATTAATAGATGGTATATAAACAAAAACCGTGTTCTGTCACACTGACAGAACGCGATTAATGTATTGGTTTACATAAAATATTATATGACTCATGTCCTTTTTTTTTATCACTAGGTCACATTTCGATGGGCATTTAATCGATCTACAGATGGATTGGACAACACGAGAGCTCGATCCATTAGCGAATCTACTCGTAGTACTTTAGTCTACATTCCACGTACGGAAAGGGATTATGGAAATCTTTCTTGTTGGGGTACCAATGAGATGGGAACTCAACTAACGCCTTGTGTCTTCTCAGTCATTGCAGCAGGTACGACCATCGTGTTTAATGTCACCAATTTTTTTGGCACACGAAACGGTGTACACCTCTTTTTTACCAAATATTTTTTTATACATACGACTAAGGCATTTTTTGATTTATGCGAGTTACGTATATGAGATTTCGTTGTTATGCGACGAGAGAAGTAATATCAAATGTTCGTTATCTGCGAGTAAATTTTGTTATTATGCAATTTAGTGCAGTGGTGCACAAGTGACTAAACACTTGAGCAGTTGCTGTTTTTCTTCAATTTTATGAAATTTCGATATGTTCGATTTTCAATTTACTCTATATTTTTTCAGAATACTTTTTGCGTAATTCGACAACAGTTGACGAATTATAGGCAGTTACTACCCGTATATTCTCGGTATCATTGACTTTCAATAATGATGGATTTTAGAACGTTTTTTTTTAATCATCGAATCAACCGTTTAAGGTCATAGTTATTTCAAAATTGACATTGTTTTGAATTCTCCAACACGTCACTAAAGAATGAACAGACGAGACATTGGACAGCTAGTGTTCGAATCGATTAACAAGCTTAGTTGTTTGGAAAGGTCATTGAATCGATAATACGTTGTGATTGATCTCTTGTGTGAGGTTAATGCTCAATTATCACCAACTGCAAATCCACTTTTAGGTAGTGAACTTTCATATTTTTTTCCTTTCATTAAATGACGCAAGTTTGGCTAAATGACATTTTTTTCTTTTACTGTTGCTTTAATGAGAATAAGTGACCATCAACTATACGAATCATAATCGAATCACAAGTCACTTGGAAAAAATAGTCAGTGTTCAACTGTGAGACAGGGAGTTAGTTTTGTATGTGTTTTTTGTTATTTTTTTAAAAAGTAATTCTGAAGAAAAAAAGTTAACAATAACTGAAAAGTGAAAATCACTTTTCGACGAGTAAAGTACAAGAAGAACAGATAATCGAATAAAGAATCGAAAAAAAAGAAAAGTATTTGCGATCGATTTGAATCCAATTGGTTGGTGTGGTTGAGTGGAACTTGTCCCCAGGGTGAAACGGGACTCAAATTGATGAGTTGAGAATAGTTCACAATAAAGCAACTAATTGGAACAATTGACGTTATCATTGACTTTTCTTCGGGAAACTAGTGAAAGTTGCAGCAAACAAACAACTAGCCAGACCAGTTGGTATGGGTGGATTTATTTGTCAATGACTTTAATATCAATGAAACAAACGCCAGCTTATAGACACTTGGATGAGCAATATTGTATAAACTAGTATAAATAGCCTATTTGAAATAGTAAAGTAGATAAGAGAAATAAAGGTAAATTACATGTAAGTCACAGAATACAAGTAACAGGTAAGTTACAATATATAATTGTAAGTCACAGTGTACACTTTCAATGATATATTACTTTCTATTGTGACACATGAGAAAGTAATATAAATTGTTTTAGGGGACGTCATTAAACTTTTTGGTGTACTTTTTGTAATACAACAAACATAACGATTCTTTTAGAACATACCTTTTTATTGCATAATAACGAAAAATACAGTATATAGAAATGACATCAATTGAGAGATACCAGTCCAATGAAACTTACATTAGTTGTTTTAAGATATTTTCCCGCTTAAGAAGTGGTAATTTATGGTTACTTAAACACTTGAGTGTTTTGTATGTCATTTAAATTTAACTATGTTGATTTTCACTAATTTTTGTTTACAATTAATTAGGTCCTCCAGATCCTGTTCACAATTGCACAGTATACAATGAAACAGAAACAACTCTGTATGTTGAATGTCGTGCTGGATATGATGGTGGATTAACGCAGTCTTTCATCATTGAAGTGTATGAAACAGAATCGAATGAGGTAAAATTGTTGGTACAGTTTATTTAACCCAAAAAGTATTATATCAATATAACTTCCAACGTGATTCCGTAATTTCAATATACTGTATATATTATTTCAATTATTATTATTATTTAATTTTCCGGTCCATAACAAACTAAAAAATAGCAACGTATTGCAATAGATAAAAGACAAATGCAGATCAGTAGATACATAATTGCAAAAAGAAATACAGCAAACATAGATGACGATACCGTTGCACAATTAAACATTACATTACATGTAGATATTATACTGTACATGGACATATCAATTTCACTTGTAAATTGAAATAATTAAGATTAGAATATAATAAAAAATATACCAGTATTATGATATAATATATCATAACTTGAACTTTGTGTTTAAACAATTTTCAAGCGGCATCATCATGTATTAAATGGCTGAACAGTCATACTTCAAGCATTGATGCTGTGAATTTATTGTTTGGAGAGATCAACATAATGGATATTTGATTATTTTTTATTAATTATTGTAATGTATTTTTCCGTAGGTGAAGTATTCAAAAACAAATACAATACCCATGTTTCACGTTAATCCACTTCAACCTGGAATGACGTTTATGATAGCTGTATATGCCTCAAATTCTAAAGGACAAAGTGAACCGATGAAGTTAATGTCTCAAACGCTCAAGGCTGCTTACACCGATAATGGTATGATATCATTTAATAACATATTTTGTATACTTTGTTAAATTGAGGATTTTGTTAGAATTGTATTTTAGTTAAATCGATTTAGAATTACTTTCACAAATTGAAAAAATTTTGAACTTTAAATAGAATCACAGAATTTTTTAGTTGCATTGAATGATATTACCAAACATAGACTTACATTAACAATTTGAATTTAAGAATTTTTTCATAATTCTATTGAGATAATATCTAAATTCTTACTGGTAGCAATACTAGCTCATTTTGCGTACGTATTGTATATAACTTTACAGTATATAACTGTTATCCAGTAGAACCTCTATATTTTTCAGCTCCAACATTCGTCAAATCTGGTATTCGTCACATTTTTTTTTAGCAAAATAATGTTCCGATATTCGTCTAAAAATCCAATATTCGTCATCAAATGTCACAGTGAAGATCACAAAAAGTCACTTTTTTAAAAGAACAATATCATTAAATATTAAAAATTAAACTAAACATGATGTGGAGTGCTAACAGTAAGGCTTGAGTTACAAGACTGGAGGGGATTTATATAGTATTTGCAACTGATTCTATATTCGTTAGATTCAGTAGTTGTCCGTTTTTTCTGGAACGGATAATGACCAATATAGAGGTTCCACTGTATACTAATAGCATAATACAATAATTATTACATAGTATATACGTGTAAACAATGTTAATTTTGAATTGTACGCATAATAGTAATAAGATAATAAGCTTTTTATCATGTTGTATGATTTTGTATCACTTTGCTATCATTTTGTTAATTTTGTGAATTTCATGCGACTTTAGAAGGTGACGTGTTTTCCATGACACCTATTCTCGGTGTGTTGATTGGTGTGGTTGCTGCTTTGGCTATTGTGGCTATTGCAATTGTAGTCATTATGCGCTGCCGAGCCACTTCCACAACAGTCAAAAGGCATGAATACGAAGAGGAACAAGCTGATAGGTAAGAATAAATACCAATATCGGTTATTTTTTTTTATTATTAATATGTGTTGTAACAGTCTGGGTTTAAAATAATATTGCCATGAAGCATTTGGGATCAGCACCTTTGCGACAGGGTTGTATTAAACGTTCGGTGTAATTATGTTGTTCATACACCAAGATGTTATTCACAGACAAATCAGTAGAGTACACGTACTATAAAAAGTTTCTAGTAAGCTAATGATAGTATTAATAATTACAAAAAAAATTTAGAACGTTTGTGTTTTCTTAGATCAAATATACCATTGCGGAAAGATACAGATGACACAGGAGACAATGAAGAAAAAAGTCCTGATGTCATTCCAAGTAGCAATGGCAAGGAAGGTAAATATATTTTCAACTTTTTTATTGCATGATTTTAGCAGTAACAATCAATTGCACATAAGTGAAATCGAAATACATATTATGGAAATATTATGAAAGTGCTTAACATCAAAACCATTGCATCATAAACATTTTATAATAATTTGCTGAAACAATAACTGGATTTTAAACATTTACATTTTTTTTATTAAGTACTTGTGTATTAACTCACAGCCACTGACTGCCATAGGAGTAGTGTGATAGTAGTGGGTAGTGGTGTTTTTTAATTAACCTCAATTGGTGTTTATGTGTATAAATACCAATTGAGGTTTGTCAAAAAACAACCACTATCAATTTTATCATTAAGCATAAAATTAATACATTTTTGTTTTAACTAACGTAAACTATGAACATGTGGCGACTTCATACTGGTTGCTGTGGGTTAATACACGAGAATCTTGATTAGACTAATTTAACCTATATTCAAATAACTCTATTTTTTCATTTTAACTCATTTAACACATTGTACGCTTGCTTTAAATTAAACAACTTGTTAATACTACAGCCTACTACTACTACTACTACTACTACTACTACTACTACTACTACTACTACTACTACTACTACTACTACTACTACTACT
>JAQIWH010001583.1:0-30517 GCA_034695005.1 Cryptops parisi
GTAATGGAAAACAAACAGAATGTACAGTTAATGTGACACAGTGCCTAAAGAAAGCCTGCAGGATATTGGGAATAAAAACACTAACTACTGTCTCACACACACACAAAAAAAAATTGAGTTTCGAATATCATGATCAAAGATTCATAAAATTTGCACAAGTCTTCTAGGCAAATCATGGGTGCACCAAATTTTGAACTATGCCAAGGGGGTCACTAGGGCTGTTTACCATTTTATGACTTTTCCTCGTTAGATTATATTTTAAGTCACACGTGTGGAACTGATTTTTTTTCCTCCCCTGTACACTTATATATATATATTTATTTTTACTTAAAAATCGTGACAAGCAAATCATAAACTCCAAGTTCATCACTCGAAATGGTACTCACAATACAACTACACTTCCGAATTATGAAACTAAAAAAATAATAATAATAATAATAATAATAATAATAATAATAATAATAATAATAATAATAATAATAATAAAAACTACATTTCTAAAGACATTTTTCTATAAATATATATGAGAAATTTCTAAAAATAAAATAAAAATTGTGTCAACATATTTTTTAACGAAATAAATTACTGTTCGACTTCTGATGCAAAATCTATATTTGAAGCACGCAAAATATCCATAAAGTCAGCCAAAATTTAGCAATTATTTAGGAGGTGAATTTCATTATGATATATGGTTTTTGGTTTTAATTTTATTCAGTTTAGAAAGTCAATAAAGATGTATATTTTATTTTTTTTTCATACCTATTTTATTAGCCAATATTCCGAAATCATCATTTCACGTGACATTGACAAAGCAGGTGCACTCAATAACCTGCTACCTTAATTTTGCAGGTGGTAAAATTCAAAAGCGCCCATCAGTGGCAGATGGAGACATAAGACGTACTCCAGCACCAAATGCCATATGAAAAGTGTCATCAAAGCAGACACGATAAACTGAATAAATAAAAAATATCAACTCTCGTTATCACAACACCAAGTGCTATTTCTCATTCCTAGTTCCACCGAAGAAGTGACATTAAAAAATATGTATCATTTGAACTGAATTCTTTTATTTAGTTTGTATTTTGTCGTTTTGACCCTTGTTTTGGTTGCAATCAAGCCATAATAACTACAAACCCTGTTCAGTCAATTCCTATTAAATCTCATCACTCACACACAAGTCACCAAACAAAATGTACAGTACTGTCATAGTTACAGGGTGCCAGTGATTCAGAGCACTGATAAGGTAATTATAATGTATAAACAAAGATAAACACCACAGATATAAAAAAAAATATACACTTCTCTTGGAACCGATAGTCAGAAATGGGAAATACCAAACCACATCATCACCACCACCACTGACTAGATTACCCATCGTGTTTTCAAGGAACAACTCACTCAATTACACCGTCTCAAAATGTACCCTGGCACGATACTCCTTGAATAATATAATGTGGTTTTAATTCTTCTCCCCTCTTCACACACAAAAAAAAAACAAACACAATCCTTTTAGTGTCCAAGGTCGCTGACTTCAGACGAGAAAAAAAACACCCTCTGGTAAATCCTAACGGGTCGAGTTGCGTGAGTCATCTCTTCAAACGACAAACGCGAGCAACAGTTTTTCCTCTCAAACCCTTTACTTCATTAAATCAACCATATCATTAAAAATACATATCTATATTCTGATAGGTAGTAGCATACACACATAGCCTGCGGAAGAATAAAAAGCAGGGGCCAAACAAAAACAAAATAGCAGAGAGAGAGTCGTAACAAAACAAACGCAGACGAAATGGACAAGAAGGGGTTCAATGTTGTTGTTATCAATAGCAGGTATATATGCACGACTACTACTCACGCAACAGCTGTCTGTGCCGAGGCTGGGTGATCGCTGCACCGTGACCAACGCCATGGCATCTGTCTTAAACGCTGCGAGGCTTTCTTCGGCTGTTGCTTCACCGTGTATTTCCAGCTAAAATCGTACTTGACAACGACCGAGGAGGCCGCGACGACCGACGCCGACCCCCGAGCCATCCAACAGCCATCTTGTTATTAACAGGAAGTGGTCGATACACACACAAACCACCTCCGCCAACGGAGCATGCGTAGTTGTGGGCGTAGCAAATACAATGACGTCATACAAATTCGTTTTCCTGTTTCGTTAATAAAGCAGGCGACGTGCTGCAAGGTTCAATACCTGTTCCGCTATCTAACGTCAAAGCACCACAACTTGACTTTTCAAATTTAAAATACTTTTTTTTAACATTAAATAACGCAACAAAATTTTAAATTAGCTATTAAAAAAGTCAAGGGTGAATTTTAATTAAAAAAAAAGAAAGACCGGTGACCATCAAAATAGTCATAGCGTGTATATTATCCCATGGTTGGTGTGGTAACAACGTGAAATGTAGAAGAAAATCCATCTTTAGACTCATGTTGCTTTGCAACATTCGCTCATTACTGAGGCTACATCACAAAGACAGCTTCAGCAGAACAAATAATATGCCTATAAATACATGACAGTCCACTGCGCTTGAATCCTATATCATAAAACAACAAAAAACAAAACCATCTGTGTGTGACGAAGGTTTCCATGAAAACAAGAAAATGCACGTTACCATTGACTACAAAAAACTACTTTTGGCTTTAAAGCATCACATGACATTCAAACCCATAAAGGCCACGTTCACTTTCTACACTTTTAAGCGTTTTTGTGATGCTGCTTACTTTTTACGTTGACACATAAAAATTATATCAAGACTCAAAATATGGTGCAGCTCTTCAAATGACTGGCTTTTTACTACCGTATTTTTGCGAACACAAGACACGTGTTACACAATTTTTACACAAGGCATTCCCTAGCTGCATCTTATATGAATTTTAATAAACAACAAGGAACAATAAAAAATCATTGTTGTTACATTACCAGTAGAATATAAAAAAATATATATATATGAATGAGCATGTTATTTGGGGTCTTGAGAATCCTAGTGTCTTTATTGCAAAACGCATCACATTAGAGTCAATCACAGCTTAAGTTTCATTGTTCAATAAGCCGTTTCGTAGGTGTATCTTACATAATTCATTTTTTACTCCAACCAAAGTCACATCTTACATTCGCAAAAAATACGGTACTAGCGCATAATAATTAACTAGTAAAAATAAAGTTTACAAATAAAATTAATGAAAAAAATCTTTGTTACTCCTACTGACGTGGTGGCAGATTTTAACAAAGTCGAATGTTTCACCTCCCTCTCGGAAGTCTTTTTCAAGAAAAAATTAAACAAAAAATCAAAACACTTTTTTGGGGTGGTTTACCATTTTTTTACCTTTCAAAAAATCATCTAGGAGAGTGTTTTTAAATGTCTAAATATGCCTCCCGGTCAGCAGACATTTTTACATTAATTTCACATTTGTTTTTACTTGTTAATTAAAAAGTTGTGTTTTTTCGCAAGCAATAAAAAACAACTCTACATTTCCAAGATTACTACTACTATCGCACATTTCCTACTACTTGTACAAAAATAGATATAAATAATAGATTTACCAGATAAACATCCTGTCTTATTATATTTTGCATCTATCACCATTACATTCTTGTAAACAAAATGCAAAATGTCTTTATTAAGTCGTAAAACACCTTAGTTTAGCATCATCCTTGCCATTCCATAATTTGTTCAAGTCAAATTATACATTGTCCAAGTTCCACTTAACAAATCAATTACCATAATGTTTTTAATAATAACAATATCAAAATGGCATGGATAATAGTTTTTAACAACTCAGCACTTACAATGTGAATCTACACAAAACCTCGTGCGAGTTTCACTGTACCGCAAAACAGTCTTTAAGAGTCCTGTTGAGATCCCTCATCAACATGTTTTTCTCCTTGTGCAAATCAACCACGTCTCTGTGAATTTGACGAAGCATTTCCAAATGCTGTTCGTGTCTTCTCTGCTCCTCCTCTGCAAACAGCAAAAACCACTGAGGTGCAGAATGGGGATTGTTCAAGGCAGCATTGGAACAACCACCAGCGCTGCTGGTGGTGTCGGGCGGTTTGGCAGGCAATGTTTTCGACGAAGCTAACTTTCGAGACATGTTTGGGATCGAACTCGTAGCGAACGACAAAGGCGGTGCCAAACACATTATTTCGTGCACGTCGTTGAAATAGACCCACGATCGTCTCTTTTTGGACCCGTTCAGCTTCTCCCTCCTCAAGATCATTCGATAAGTGACCAGCAAATTCCTCCACTTCCGATCGCACATGTCGGCAGTGACGTCGAACCCTCTCGATTCCATCACTTTGGCAACCCGTGCCCACATCTTTTTCTTCTTCATCATCCCTTTCCTGAACTCGTTCAAGTGTTCCTTATAAATTTTCACAAGCGACGCAATGGCGTTATGACTCCACAAGAACGCCACGGATTTATCATCAACTGCAAAAAGTAATAAATCCTTTTAAAAATGGAAGCATTGTCAATCTGCAACTCTTTAATGAAAACAAACCAAAAATGATAAGCAAATATGCCAAAAGGTGTAAAGGGTGGTTGCACATTCAAATACGGACTTAGAGCGGCAAGTGATTGGTCATTTTCTTATGGAAATTTCAACATGTTGAAATTTTCGCAAGCCCTTACGGGCGAGGGTTGAAACTGAAACAGCTCGAGGCGTTGAGTGATGTCACATTTTACGTTGAAGCTGCAGCTACTCCGTTCGTAATTTAACCGTTATTTTGAATGTGCAATCACTTTAACATGCTGCTTACCATCTTCGTGGTTAACGGTCGGAGGTCCTATCATCTCGATCTTCAAATTGGAATCCGAAGTTACTATTTCTTCCGAGCTGTTTACCGTCACGTGGGTGGTGGATTCTTCAGACTTGGACACTGTTGTTATTGTTGTTTCGGGTGTAGCTACTGGAATCAACTGGTTTTGGATTTCTTCCAATATTGTTCCATTCCATGTTGTTTCTCCTACAATGTCAAACCATAAATTAACATTGACTAGAACTCTTAATCTGAATCTATGATAATACAGTTGGACCTTTTAGCTCAGCAAGGTATTAGCTATGAACGATTTTGCCATATTTTCTTTAAAAAACAAAACAATGTTTTATTTTTTAAAATAAAACATTGTCCTTTTCCCCCAAGGACAATACCCACAGGATTATTGAGTGCTGGATTAAATAAATTTAAACTTATATTTTAACGTAATTATTAAATTAATGCTTGCGCATTTATTTTATTTCTATGCATTAATTTTTATTTGCTGGATGAAAACTTTCTGCTATATATATATATTTACTACTTTATTTACAAATTAAAAAGAACTTTTTTTTTAGCAGCACGGCGAATTAGCAGCAGCTGCATATAGCGAACGCTCGACACAAGCGAAATCAGGAAATACAGTTTTAGGACATTTAACGCTAAACTTACCATAGGAATAAATAAAAAACAAACAAAAAAACACATTTATTAAGTTTCTCACCTGTTTTAGAAGCATTTTCCAACTGGGAATTCGTTAATAAAGCAATTTCGTATTCTTTGCCGTCGTTATCTATCATCACCACACGATGACCAGGAGCGGCCATTTTTGTTGTGAAGACAGCCAGCGAATTTAAGAGTAAAGCATCAAAAATCTACGTTTTCTACGCGATAACTGACTTTAAAGCACGTTCAACCTGTCATCCTACACTAAATGTGATTTATAAAAATCGTAAAAAAAAAAAGATATACAAAACAGTTTTGGATTTCTCAAAACTGAAAAGTTGGATGCAGCGGATAGCGAACAAAATGGAGTTGCTAAGATGAAGCAGCTGAGTTAATATTGCTGCATATGCTTAGTCAGCAGCTGCTTAGCGTTGAAGTTATTTGTGATCATCGCCACACGGGGGAGCTTAATACTATACAGGGTGTATTATTGAACTAAACTCAACAAAATATTTCTTTTCTCAAAAAAGTTCAAGTAACAGGATTCTGGATTTGTTTTTATCTGTAAAACAGTTTTTGTACTTTTATGTATTAATTTCAAAATTAATGATAACAAGTACATAGGGGTGAAAAAAACGTTTTACAACCATACAGGGTGGCACAACAGTTGCGCTTGGACGTCTTATTTCTTAGTTTAAAAAAAAAAAACGTGAAATGGTCATACATAAACAAACATTTTTTAAAAATAAAAATATTTGATTACTTTTAGTAATTAAACATGTTTCATTTCTTAGAAACATGTTTAATACCACAAAGTCAAAATTCACATTATTTACAACCAAGACAAATTTCGCATCAAAAACTAGAGTTGGCGCCTAGTCACAAATGTGACTACGCATATTTCTAAAAAATTAAAAAGAAAATATCACCAAAACTACAACTAATTAGTCCTTTCCCCTCCTGGTGTCACGTGACGATGTGAAGCCACGCCTTCGCCTGCTTACAAAAACATTTAGAGAACTCACAAATGTACGCTGTAGCAAAATAGTAATAGTAAATATATATATGTTTTTTTAAGTAAAAATATATACTTAAAAAATTCAACTGTTCATATTATAAACGTCATTCAACGTATCACTACACCACAATGATCAAATAACATCACTTTCCAACATTACAGCTTTACTTCTAGCATTTACAAAATGTAATCCAACTACAAACACCACATGCAGACTACGTTCATTCAAGTTCTTTTACATGTGAAAAGGTTTGAAAACCATACATTTCAATATATAGTTTCATATAATTAATTAAAAGTATATTACCATAACATTAACATCACTTTTTATCTACATCAACTTGCAAATCTTCGCTAAGGACATGTTCAGTTTCTGGGAGTTTCTTTACAGGTGTCTGCAAATAAATTACATTACATTAGAATTTAAAACTGTGCATTACCTAATTCCTTTCAATGAAACTAGTTGTAACAAAAACTCACTTTCTCTAATGCCAGTGTTGCTTGAGAGACAAGAGATAAAGCTTCACTTGCAGCACCAAATGGATCATCTTCTCCATCTTTTTCAAATTGAACGTATTTCTCAATAAATCTGAAAACAAAAAGACAGTTAACAACATGTCTCAATTTCTCCAATGTGATCAAAAATGCAACAGTATAAGTCACCTCTCGACTAATGAGTTGGGCTTGGACAGGTTTATTGTCACGCTTGGATATGCCTTATAAAATTTACTTCAAAATAAAAAAAACAAGGTTGTTATTTAAAAAACAACAAACAACAACAACAACTTATGATTGAACATACGCTCTTATGATATCCTCCGAGTAAAAAAGTTGAGGGATATCTTTACTTGGATAAGGTCGAGCGAACGTTGGTTCCGTAGCTGGTGGAAATGCTCGATACACATCATACCACAAGGGTTTATCGGCTTCCTTCACTGCATTTGATTTCAACAATCCTGTCATCCTGTTGGAACACAAAAATTCGAAAGCAGTTATGAGCATTTCAAATGATATATCAAATCATGCCACAAGCAATATCCGAATTTTGTTTAAGACAAAATGATGATGATGATGCGGTTAATCAAAATTCGGACATTACCTATGATGAGATGACCTGATACATAGGCTATATTTCACGAGTTCCGAAATTGAAGTGCACATATGAGGGTCTATGTATGGGTTTAGAAAGTGGGTTAGGTTGGATGGAAACAACCAAATCATTTCGGGGCAGTTCTAATGAACATGCTAGTTCACTTCGTTATACTCTGTATTCCATTTACTTTGCTGCTCGTGATCTAACATTGCATTATTATTTATAGACACCATGCATATAACCCACTTATTTATAAGCTGTGAATTTTTGACTAATTAACCTAAATAAATTATTACTGTATAATTGTATGGAATAAAATTCAATTTTGATACATTCTTTATTTGCAATTTTTTTAAGATAAACTGATCAATAAATGTAGATAATAATAATAATAATAATAATAATAATAATAATAATAATAATAATAATAATAATAATAATAATAATAATAATTATAGTCTCAGTCTATTTGCATAGTATGATCATACAATGTTTACTTTGTAAATATCAGTACAGTTAGCAGTTTTTCTATACTTTACCTAGTAAATATAGTACCAACACGGTGCAGACGACTTTCAGCCATTGTGTATTGTAGGTGAATCACTTATAAAATAATTGTCCAGTTAATTAGCGATTGACTAGTTAAAAAACGTCAGTTGTCAACCCAATAACAGTTCACCAAAGAAAACAAAACATGCTGCTTGTGCTTGTAGCTCGAAGTCGAAAGTGTCACGTGATTTATGGTCACGTGATTTCGTCGACAATTGGTCAAAGATCATGGCAGCGTTTACTTTGGACGCTGTGAGTGTAAAAACCATCCAAAGACAGTCAATAACGCGTATAAAATCTGTGTAAGCTACAATAGTTATCGACTGTCTTTGGACGGTTTTTTGCGCTACCAGCGACGAAAGTGAACACGGTCCATGTGATTACATTCACTTTGCAGTTTTTAACACCAGTGGCAAAATGACGAACGTTTTAAGGAGTAATAAAATGCTTCGATCGAAATTTTCAACTCATAGCGAATTTCGCAAATTATCACAAATATTTAATTCATACGGAATTTCGCCTCGCGTTAGATGTTAAGAACACAAAAAGATTTTTTTTTTTTAAGTTCGGTGTATCGATACCTCGATATATTTCAGTATCGTTATAAACTACGTCACACCCCTACGAAAACGTAGGAAAGGGTCGTGACACTTGACAAAATAGTAGGATTTTCTTCCTCCCTTTTTACTACCCTCAGTGGTGAATGATCGCATTTTAAGAAAGAGGATCAAATTCTGCGGAGTGTTTTTAGCATTTTTCTATTCGAAAGGAAAAACCGAGTGGGAAAAACAAGTGAGAAGGCGAGTTCAAAAGATGGTGTGATGTGGGTGTGTTGATTAGGCGCATGATGACTATACACTTCATTTGACAGGCTGTAGTAAATGCTGCTGTCTCAAGATGCTACCAGACAAAAATTACCATGAGAAAGTTGGGGTTATCGTGAAAATGGTTGACTGGGGGAGGGGTTGATTGATTAGTTAATGAAAGAAAATTGCATCTCCAGCCTTATCAGCTGTAATCTCATGATCATCCATAAATAGCAACGAGATGCTGGATGATGGGGATCAAAAGTGAACAACAGCATCTTCCAAAAACATTGAAATAGTGTATTATTCAGCAGTAATGAAACATGGGTTTGAAGATATAAAAATCTGTTGCCTACAATTTGGGATGATATGAAACAATATGCAACAGCAAGTCATTGAAATGGTATTCGTGCCATTTGAATGACTTAGCTGTCTATGTAGGCCTGAAATATTTTATGTGACTTTGAATTAGTCTCTCTAGTCCGACGACACCTTGCCAGTCCGAAACGTCCAGTAACTCGGCACGTAGCAAGTCGGTACATGAAACTGTCCTTAAAAAACAAAATTGACGAATTTCGTGTGCAATGCAATAATATCGAAGATGGGCTTAAAAACTAACCACTGTTACATAGTTTGTTTTTTCTTGCTTTGATACTTTGTACAGTATCGTGTGGTTAGTTTTGCTAAGTTGATGTATTAATAAACAGAGTGATTTGTTCCCAAAAATCCAGTAATCCGACACCCGCTGGTTCGATATATGTCGGATTAGAGAGACTCTATACTCTCTACTGTATTATTAATTTTAAAAGATTTATAATTCTATTTTTTTCTTTCTTCAGCTTGTCGACAGCCACCAGGCCTAACGATGGATCCTATAGATGCCAAAATGGTTATTGACCTCTTCAAACTAAATAGACAAAGCAAGAGTTCGTTATTACATCTCATCTCATTGTGATCATACTTTGCCTTAAATGGGTGCGAAAAACCTATAGAACAAAAAAAAAATATATATATATATATATATCATTTGAAGAATCAAATATAATTCTTTTAAGAATTATATATAAAAGAAAAAAGTGATGAGAATTTGTCTTCACTGGATTTTACGATCTCGGGATTTCGCTGGTTAACGTGAATGTCGACCGAGTAATGGCAGCTATTGAGGGTCAAAATCCACGACGAGCGGCCTCTCTCGTTCAACACGCTACGCAGCTAGAATTCACGCAAGCTATGCAGGACTTCAGGACCATGTTTCCGGACGTCGAGGAGGACGTGATCGAAGCTGTCCTCAGAGCCAATCAAGGGGCCGTGGACGCCACCATCGACCAACTTCTCACCATGAGCACCGACAACGAAAATGAACGTTTACGTACGGAAATGGATGCTGCCGACAATGCAGAGTCGCCACCCAGTTACTCACCAACCACACCACCTCCATCCTACCAACAGGCGGTTCCGTGTACCGTTCCTCATTCATTGACTCCTTCTGCTACTCCGCCGCCGCCTGACTTGGCACCGGTCGACACCGAAACAGATGCCGTCGCCCCAGCAGCAGCAGCGGTGGCGGCAACGGAAAGCGGCGACAGAGAAGTGCCACCGATCATTCTTGCTTCTGATAATTCCGAATCTTTGGACGCTGGTGCAGTTTGTGCCGATCCTTCTGAGAATTCTCCTAAATGGCAGCCACCTTTGCTGGGACCTCTACCAATGGATTTCCTGCGTATCGTTGATGCCAGCGGCCAGAGTCTTCGCACAAGGGTGAGGGTAGTAGTATGTGACTAAAGCATTTTTTTTGAGTCGACCAAGAAGTGAAGCGACAAAAAGAAAGAAATCACAAAAAAGTTTACATTATTTACAATAGTCACGTTCCATATTCTTGCTTCGAAAGTGCATATTATAAGCAAAATAGACTATTCGATATATGCATTTTAAGAATAACAACGTAAATGGATTTATTCAGTTTCTCTACCCTACATCTCAATTGAAATTGAAGTGCATGTAGCAGAATTGCCAAGTGCTAGATTTTAAAGTATCATATTAGGGGGGTTAACGAGACATTAGTTGTCAACAACTGTTTCGCAGCATAGCTAATGTAGCTCGCTAAGGGGGAATGTTGGTGCTTGTGAAAAGAGGTTCTATACCTTTAGGTTGTCAAGTAGCAGAATAGAATTAAAAGGGTATATGAAGTTGTCAAATTATTGTTAAAGTTTTCTTGTTCCCATGTGCATTAGGAAATGACAGCAGCCCTCTGCTCGGAAATCATTCAACAAAAACTGGAAGAGAACGAACGACAACGTCGATTCGGAGCCAGCGACGATCCAGAGCTGGCGCGCTATTTGGAAGATGAGCGCATCGCTTTGTTTTTCCAGAACGAGGAGTTCATGCAAGAACTCCGTCGGAATAAAGATTTTTTGTCAACTTTGGATCGAGGTGAACTATGCATTACCTATTTTCATCCTACGTGCCCACTATTCGCACACTATTGTTTCACTGTATTGAATTTTATCTTGTAGATTCCCACGGAAAGCAATGTTTCAAGCAACCGTGCGACGATGAAGATTCAGGTACATGGTCGCTTATTTATTTATTTATTCTCTTAATATGCATGGTGGTGATATTTAGCTGACCTTGAACCAGTCCTAACTAACAAAGGCAAATGAACTTTAGTCACTAATCTGATTTAAGATGCTTGCCAAGTTTTAATCTATTGATGATTAGAAAGTTTGAACTCTGAACCTCGTAGCTGATTGCATTTTGATTCGGCCATTTGGATTATCGCTGTGTACGAGAGAACACCAGTGTTTTTATAGGATAATTTCCATTTCTTGACTTTGCATCTAAAATGAGGGATCAGACGTATAGCGTGACAATAAACACCCGTCTTGTCTTGTCAACAGGTCACCCACTGGGATGATGTAGAATAAGTATGTCGATTTTTATTTATCATTAACATCGTTATTATTTTTTTGTGCTTTTATTCAGACGATACAGATGATATGGGAGACCCACCGATCAACAGTATGGGAACGTTCCCATTCACAAAATCCGTTCCATCGGAAGATTCGGATGCAGCTTTCAGAGAGAAATTAAAGAACATGGGGAAATGTATGTATTTTGGTGTGCATGCAATTTCTTCCCAAGCACTCTGGGAAATTTAGTAAGCCACAGAGTGGACCCGATTGTTCTCATCGTCAATTACCATTTTGTCAACTTTTCAGTGTCACGGAGAAAGTTTGCTCAACTAGCTCGCCTGTTCTCTCGATCCAGGAAACGAAGTGCACAGCAAATGTATTCTTTTCAAATTTTTCATAACCAGTGGCCGACCTACAGTTTTGGGACCCGTTCGCAACAAATTGTTACGACGTCTGGAAAACTAATTTGAAAAATTAATGCAAATATGAATCATCTAAAAACTCAAAAATTGTAACAAAATGTAGCTAGTACAGTAATGAAAGTAGCTAAAATTTGAGAAAGTTTGTGGGCCCCTGAAGCTTAATAGCTCGATTAGTTTTTATAGTAGATCCGCCACTTTTCATAACTGCGTACTGCATCATCGTCATTCTTGGTCGTTGTCCTTGACTTATTTTTATCCTTTCAGATTGAGCGAGGGAGCTGTACCGAGTCAAGACAATCTTTTGCTCGAAGTTGACGACGACGACGTGGAAGAATCGCCCGACGATACCACCAATACGCAGCAAGACAAAGTAAGCGCATCATCATTTACAGTGTAGTTCGCCAGGCCAGTGTGCAGGGGGTGACAACAGAACGTTTTTTTATGGAATACTTCAGTACACTGTACTGAAAATATTTTGGAAGTACTCCTATATACAGGGTGTCTCGGATACATGTATTCACACTTCTACAGTCCATAACTTTCCTAATTTTTGTTTCGTGTGAAACTGATGTAACATAATGGCTTAACTTAGAATTAAACTTGGAGCAAAAAGATTTGTCCCATGTTGCTGAAAGTGTTAGAAAGTTTTGTAGTTGAAGTGCAAAGAAAGGAGTTTTAAACATGGCCACCTACGCGACTCGCCAATACTCGGAGCAATTTAGAATAATTTTCATTTTGTTCAATGCCGGCCATTATGTTATATCAGTTTAGTTTCAACTAAAGCAAACAAAAAATTATGGACTAGGAAGTGTGGATACATTTTTTGAGACACCCTGTACACTGGATGGAGTACTTGCAAAAAAAAAAATTTTCTTCCCAATTGGGGGTGAGGGGTTTAACCCCCATCCCTCTCGTAGCAATTGACCGTCCCGAATTTCCCATCACAAGGAACGTTTACCGAGAGTTGGATTTTCTTTACATTTCCAGTTTCCTCACACAAACACAGTTTGCTCAGAGTCATCAAATGGACCGATCGCTTGAGTAATGTCACCAAAAAAAAAAAATGAAAGAAAAACAAAACAGCATGTATCGTGTTAGTGCCATCACATCACCTTGCTTATCCATTAGCTACTGGCAAGATTCGATGTTTTCGAGAACAACAACAACAACTATCAAACGCATTCATCAAACCGGAAGCAAGATCATAGAAATCAAAAGGATTCGTTTAGTTTCGTAGTAAAATTAGGGACAAAAAAAAATTTTTTTTTTTTTTGGACAAATGACGTACGAGTGATTATTATTATTATTATTATTTGTTCTTCTTCTTGTGGAATGCACTGGATATCTGCCACCACCACCACCATGCATGGACAAACGTCTCCTAGTGGAATGGAGATTTTTACATGTTCCATAGTTTTTTGTTGCATTGTTACTGGTAAAATATCATGGTCTGGCTTTTCAGCATACAGTAATACGTGCACATTAATTTTGACGATGACAACAAAAGCTTTCTTACTTTTAGCAACTATTTTTATATGTGGCGCATTTGCATACTGCCCACCTACAACAAATTTGTAAGACTCGTGACTATGTTAATTGCCATCTTGTAGCGCTTTATGTTCGTTCCGTCATGGCAAACCGATCGACTTCACCAACCAGCAATTTCGTGTGGAGATTGACAGCATGTTGCGGCTGCGAACGAATGACGACATGCCAAGTGTTGCACCATCCGGAGTAAGGAAGTAACGAATTGCCAGATGGTGCAACACTCAACCTAAGTATGAAGAAGCAGTTACCTGATTATGAACTAATGTCAGAACTGATAATGTGCCAACAACTTGCAGGCTGGTGCCATGTATATGTTCATGTTAAAGATGTAGAGTGAATCTCATAAATAAATCTTGGCTTGCACGATACGTCTATTATTTTGATTAGTTGTTTATATGCTTTGTATTAGCTTCACTCGTGAGCGACGGAACTGGGAATACGGACGTTTATGATCGTATACTGTCTAGTCCAATGCACTAAAACTCGCATGAAGCGAGAACCACACAATTCCAACATAGCAAAGTTCGCTTAAACAGAGTTGAAAATGGCATTTTTCAAAACTTGTGAAAATCGAATATCCCGCTACTCGAAAATCACATCAATCTAAATTCGCATTCTCGAAAATGGAATTTCTCAAAACTGGCATAAATCTGAAATTTGCATAAATCAAAACTTGCAGTAATCAAAGAATGAAATTTCTCAAAACTGGCTTAAATCAAGATTCGCATAAAGTGAAAACTATGAATAAAGCGCATTTTCAATGCACTTAAACGAAGGCAACATTTTTGGTCGATGATTACGTTTACGAAGGTTACCTTCTCCAGTGCAGTTCTCCCTTCCTAATGCATAATTTTGAGCAAAAATAATATATGCAAAAATAGTTGTGCATTAAGTGATCTACAGGGTGACTCGGAATAACTTTGCAGAGGCGATGAAAAATTGGTTAATAAACTCTTCTAGTCCAGAAATACTTCCACAATTTTTTGCACCAATGCGTTCAAACAAACGTTTGTATATATTTTAAAGTAATCTTTTAACATCAAGATAATTAATTTATTTATTTAATAAATTTTTCGTTTTAAATTTCCAATTTTACCAAATTTTATATAATATATAACAATTGGAAAGGTGGTCAAAAAAAAAGAACGAAGCGAGTTCATTGTACAAGACCACGGTATATTAGGAACATTGCTGTACAAAAATATCAATGATTGATTTTCATTTACATTATTTTTTTTTATCATTATGAACCATTTTTATCAACTTAATTTGAACATGTGTATACTAGACATCGATTCAAATCGTATAGACATTTCGAAACTTTCGCTGGATATTCGCCCTTGTACGCATGCGGGGAATGTCGCAATACTGCGCTGGCATGTAAGAAAAGCTGAATGAATCGTAGGGCATGTTTCATGCACGGATAGACCGCCACCGTTATTTTTTTCAAGAAATCACAGGATAGATAAAACAAACATGCATGACTAGCTTGTCCACCTATTTAAACAATATGTCAACCTGTCAACAATATGAACAATGGCTGCACAAATTTCCCACTCATGATAACAGCATAGCTCTCGATTTGCTTCGACTCCCGACGTAATGCAATTCAATTGAAACGTATACTGCTTCGATCGTAAAGTGACGACGATAATCTCTTGGTTTGTCTGGTATACCTTGTACGATATGCATGATTAGGCAAACTATTAACAGCGATTTTTGTTTTCTTTTGTTTTTACCCAACAACGTAAATGCTTATAACATGATTAGGAAACTTTATCGTTAATTTTTAAATTGTAAGAAAATAAGCTTCTAAACACGATTAAGTAAGCTTTTTTTTTTTGGTCATAGTGATTTTTTGTGTTCTCCCTGCAGCTAAACTTGTGCTAGAAAAAAATTGCAACAGAACCTCAGTTGTTCGTACAAAATATAGAATTAAAAGAAACTAATTCAATAAAAAGTTGACAGAGAACGTTGGTTCCCGTTGTTTCCGTGAGCAACATCTATCTGGTAACTTTAGCTAGCGATAATTGAAAGCTTGCTCGGAAGAACGTTGTAAGCGACAAAAAAACTAAAAATTGCGATTATTATGAAAAAAAGTTTATTTATGCATTGGCCTAACTAGGCTGGTAGTGTTATCACCAGGTTGAAAATATCACTACAACCCTTTGGAACCGAGAGTAAAAGTATCACGTCCGTGAAAGTACTGTGTAAGACAACAAACGTTTGTTTGCGATTCACTCTAAACTGTGATTTTGTAACATACAACGTTCTTCCGGACAAGCCTTCAATTTGAACAGTCACGCAGCAACTTGGCGAAGAAATTTTATAATGCAAACAAATGAACAGTAACGTACTGCAATAGCGATTTTTGATTTATTTCTGTTTTTTTGGATATTCTATTCTATTTTTTCGATTTTCGATATTTTTCAATTTTCAATTTTTCGATTTTTTTTAATTTTATTCAATTTTTCGATTTTTTTTTAATTTTATTCAATTTTCAATTTTTCGATTTTTTGTAATTTTATTCAATTTTCGGTTTTTCGATTTTCGATTTTTTTATTAACTTTCGATATTTTTCAATTTTCAAATATTTTGATTTTTATCCTCAAATATAGCAAGTGTGACTGCACCGTGTTGTCTGAAACGTTGCATTTGAATGGTTGACTGTCCCATGTTGGATTAAACGTTACCAAAATCATTGCAAACGTCAGTTACAAAAAAAGTTGCGTTTTTCTTCTGATGTACCCTCGAATACAGACGTTACTCACATCAAAATATATCAATACTTATAATGGTATTGGATGATATATGCAATTATTTAAAGTGAAAAACGCTGACGACTGAAACCAATTTAGACCTGCTAAATGTCATAGCAATTTTTCAGCAGGATTTCCATGCGAGCGTCATAGCGACACATCGATGTTCTCCGTGCTTTATTTTCGTCAAAACCCGCCAAACGCCAGCGTTTTCTTGCACATGAGACATCCACTCTTAAAGAAATTTTGTTCCCGTGAAACCCAAGAACAGAACGCTCAACTTTAAACGTGTATAAAACGCAAAGGGTTCCGTCGATCAGGGTACAAATAACTGAGGTTCTATTTGTGCGATTTGCCTGATAACAGGAATGATTTATATAATTTTTAAAAAATATTGTCCGCTTCGCTCGGTTCATCAATTCCTGTTAAGTAGGTAATTATTCTCATGAAAAGTTAATCCAAGCACTTTCCATAAACTACAGCTTTAAAACAAAGATCAATTTTTTTTTCAAGCAAACTTGATGTGGCAACTTCGCAATTCCAATCCTAACAATTAATTACCTCGGTCGATTGATAACCAAAATTTTGATAATTTAAAACATGGTTTCCGTTAATACAGTACCGCAGTTCAGAGTTTGGGCTGAAGTGACCGAACGGCAGGTTTGTTAGCCATTTTCATCCACCACGATGGGAGTTCCAACGCTCCCGGATGTTGCAGAAGACTGGCAAACAAATGCTTGTATACCTGCAAATAAAAATTAAAAAAAAGACAAACGTGTCAAATGAAATGACGCTTGTCAAAATATAAGTTCTTAGGGCAATATCTATTAAAGATGGAATATTGTTTATAGAATTATGCTGTCTTACCTCTCCATCAGCCTTACCCAATACAGAATTGAGAACAAAATCGGGAGGTGCGAACACATCAACGAGTGCAACGGCATCATCTTTAATCTGACTGCACAAGTCGAGGATTACTTGACGTAACAAACGGGTGGGTTCTGGACCGCGGACATATCCACCTAGGGTACGAGAATGCTTTTTCAGACAACCATCATCAGATGCATTACAATATGAAAATCAATACAGGTTTCAGCACAGAGTTAGATGCCTTTAAGTAAGGTCAGCGGTAATATGCTTTGAAAACACCCTTTATATATTGTCATGAATATATAAAAAGTGTGTAAAAAAATATTTTAATTTTTTTCACGTATTTTTAAATCAGTATTTGTCACCATAAATCGCCCTCTCACTCACCACAGAAACTAATATAAATATGTATTTTAAAATTATTTGTCACCAGATGGCGTCCTATGTTTTGACTTGCGATTTAAAGCCATCTCGCTAATCTGTGAAATTAATATAAAGCATGTAAAAAGGCCAATAAATAACACCTTGGTGGATATCGGTTTACCTTGGTATAAAGTGGATAAGTGTTTTTCCAAACTCCAGTAACCGTACAAGAAAAGGAGCTTCTTGAGTACTTTCACACAGTCGGGAGGAACTGAGGCGTTTTGGATAAAGTCAGCCATTCGTTGTAGCACCACATGCTGAAGTACAACTCTCAATTATTGATGGCGTTAAAATAACCACATTTGAATTAGTATTATATTATTGTTATTAAGAAAATACCTCTATGAATGCAATGGACAAGTTCCGGCAATAGTAAACCTGGGAATCGTTGCGAGCTGTGAACAAATCTTTTCCTACTGCGACTTCGTGACGGAACTTTGTGCTGCTTTCTTGCAATAGATAAGCAACTAGCCACCTATAGGCCGATAGCAAAACTGAAACAAAAAAGTATGGAAACGTATATTACGCAAGATACAAAATGATTATACAATAACCCAAAATCATGCATTCGTTCGTTACCTTCATTGACCAACAGTTCTTCTGGAACACGTGCTGAAAACCTCTGCCTCAGAATTTGACTCATGTTATCCAAGAAGTTTACCGATCCCAGTGGTGACTTGATGGGATGACCTGTCCGCAAAAATATTCCACTCAAAACGTATAGTTAGTCTATTCAAATGCGTCGTTTATCGGCACATCAAAGAAAACGGAATATTACCAGCTTCCTTTTGTTGAAGTAATCCTAGTAAATAATTACTCGTCTGCTGGAGTAAAACATTATTATCGCCTTCGTACGTACAATTAGCATCGTGGTCGTTCCTGAGATCGCCAATACCTGAAGCTGATGACAAAAAATGGAAAAATATAAATTAATAATCATTTCAGTATAACAAAATGAAAACGAGTACATTAAAAATTGATTTTCAAGGATAGGTTTTATATATTGTCACCAGATGGCTCCCTCTCACTCACAACTGAAACTAATATAAAAACGTATTTTGAAATTGGTTTTGTGTCACCAGGTGTCGCTCTTGTTTTCACCCACAACTTGAGACATCTCATGATGATCATCCTCATTGAATTAATATGAAGCCTGTAAAATGGAAAGCGATTACCTTTCAGGTAGCCATGGCCGCCACAAGCTTCTCTGCATTCTTGAATAGCATCTCTCGCTATCCAGCTAGTCAATGGTTTGCCAGAAGATGACAGCAAGTGGATTTCTGCACCGAGATCAGACTAGAATTTTGCAAGTGTTAGTGAAACTATAACTTATAAATGACACAAGTTTTATACCAAAGAGTTGAAAAAAAACCAACACCAACCTGTTGCTGGCCACGTTCTCCCATCATACGATTGATTTGGTACATTAGAAAATCGTTGAAAAAAGTGGCGTAAAAACGATCCAGAGCGAAAGCAGCGGCTAAGTAAGGAAGAAGACGCCATTGCTATTAAAAGAAAAACGGATTTAACCGAACGACCTAAACATACATGTATTTGTAGATACAGTGCCTATGAGAGGGGGTTGCAGAAGGTACATCACAATGTACCTGGACCGTAGATCCAAACAGGGTCCGCACGGCCCTAAAGCCAAAGTATTAACTATAAATTAATATTAAGAATTCAACGTCAAAGAAAGAGGGTCTCCAAAACCCCCAACTTTGTACCCCCTGAAAACCTTTCTCTCAGAGGCCCTGCGTAGATACATGGTATAAATTCAGCGACTCACGTGCAGTTGATATTCTAAAATTGGAGTCTCTTCCTCACTGGTAGGACCAAATTGTTTTCGCACGGCTGAGTAACGAATGGCTATCGTCATCACCTTTTGCAGGTTTGCTATGCACATGCTGATGATGCCAACTCGAGCAACGGACAAACTTCCCATCGATTCTCCGAAACGCCTCTTTTCATCTTTAATGGGAGAAACGTATCTGCCGTCCAATGTTACGTCACCAGTACGATTCCACAGGTTTTCACGAGGGATTCGAACGTTGTCAAATGCTGCAAACCTATGGTGTGAACAGAAGCTCGTGAAACAAGCTGTAAAGATCCGAGTGAACCAGGAACTTTGAAGTAATTAAATAATCACCCATTGTCAACACCGTTGAGTCCAATTTTGGCTCCCATGTCACCCACGATGATACCAGGCAAAGGTTTCATGGTTTTAGGATCTCGAATCGGAACCACAAAAGCGTGCAAGCCATGACACTGGCTGTCGGGAGTGTACAACTGAGCAAATACCAGAGCGTGAGTAGCTGACTTGCCAAGATTCCCTACCCAGCATTTGAAAGCATCGTAGCTAGGAGTATTGAGGACGAATTCCTTTAAAAACAAACGTACTACAGATTACGATGAAGAACCCCCAACGAGACATTCCTGTCGATGTTAACAACCCTACAAAGTTATGCAACAAACCTGAGTAACGGGGTCGTACGTCGCCGTTGTTTTCATTGCTCTCGTGTTGGTCCCGTGACTAAGTTCTGTTAAGGCAAAGCATCCCTGAACCTATTGACGTGAAAATGATGAGTTTTTCCAAAGCTTGACTGAGAAGTTGGGTTGAATAATGGCGTAACTTAAAGAATGCAGTTTTGAGAAAAGGGGCAAAAACTTCTGGCACCGTCAAATTTAAGATTAAAAAATATTCCTGTCAACTGTATATTTATAGAAGGAGAATGAACAGCTTTGTAAAAAAAAATCTGTTAATTTTAGTTGACACGCCTCAAGTTACAAGCTAATGTGAAAATGAAATTATGTCGTTATTCCAAATATTGCTCTAAAATTATAAAAGATCAGTATCTTTTGCATTGTTTTGGAAAGGAAACGAGCGAGCGAAAAAAACAGAAAATAAAGTGACAAAAAAAAAGAAATCCCAAAAATTTTCACGTTCCATTTTCATGCTCATAAAAGTTTGAAAGTGTAAATTATAGGCAACCCAATGTCTTTATGCTATAGAAGACTGGTGTAAAACGATTCAATATACGCATTTTTTAAGGAATAACAACGTATGTAAATTTTTGCCATTTTTTCCCATCCAACATCTCAATTGCATATCAAAGAATGCAACACTTACTTCTCCCCTATCAAGCCCCTCCAAAAGTGCTTCGTGTCGTAGTGAATCCGTTCCTCTCAAATTAGTTTGAAGTACCTGCAAAAACAAAAGAACGTGTTCAACTATAATAATAATAATAATGAAAATACTGGTCAGGTGTCATTTTCAAGAATGACCGTCAACTAACAACGTACTTCTGTCGACAGAGTCCGTTTGAGGGAAACGGACCAGTCGTACAAGCCAAGACAGCTGATGAGAATGGTCGTTTTGAGAGGGTTTTCAAATATTTCTTCATCGGGTAACATGTTATATTCCATGAATCGTTTCAATCGAACGTATGCAAGTTCTTTCTGCTCGTCGTGTGTCAAATCTCTATCTGGATGAGCAAACACAGGATCGCATTCTAACGTTCGCCATACTTTAGCCTGAAAAAAAAATAAAAAATAAAATTATTCTTTACAACACATTTTAAATTTGATTTTACATTTTAAACTTCAATTAAAATAATGACAATTGTGAAGATTTTTTTTTTGTGAAAATTGTTTCTTAAGATTAGTAGGTACTTGTTTGATTTAAAAAATTTAGCATTCTTACTGTATCAAGGACCTTAGAACGTCATGTAGCTTAAATACATTTAAAATGTTTTTTTAAGAACACGCTTTATACATGGTTTTTGCTTTATGCGAATTTAGATTTATGTGAAATTTGAGATATTCGATTTATGCGAGTTTTGAGTAATTCCATTTTTTAACTTCTGCAAGTTTCCATTTACCCAAGTTTCGATTTATTCGATTTTAGATTAATGTGATCTTTAAGTAACCTGATATTCGATTTATGCCATGTTTAGAGAAATTCCATTTTCGAGTTCTGCAAGTTTCCAAATATGCGACTTTTAATGCATCCAAATTTCGAATTACACAAATTTCGATTTATGAGATCTTCGAATAATTCGATTATGATATTCGATTTAGGCGAGTTTAGGGCTACATATGGCATGTAAGCGTCTGCCATATTGGATTTTCATTGATGCCATTAGCCAGTGTTACTTAATAGACGAAGACGAATCCATAGACACATTTTGTTTTTACATGTAAAAACTCACTCACTCACGAGTGAAGCTAATATAAAGAGTATAATAAACATAAACATTAAATTCAATCAGAAGAGGAAGAATAAATAATTTTATTGATCTAATGAAATATTTATTTCCATTTCCACTCCATTTTTTTTTCCGATTCCACTTAACACATGTGAAAAGTAGATTAGAATCACTATCACCTGACTATGCATCAGTCACATATGAATATCATATCAATAGCCTACACACACACTAATAGAGAAAAACATTCCGGGTATTGATTATAATCATAAATAACTTTCCTGGTACAGAAAAATTCCTAGCTTAACACTAATGGAACGAAAAATTTACTTCTACTTTTTAAACATGTATACTAAATAAACATCACTTACAATTATTTACTTTTTTTTTTAAGCAAACCTCCAATTTCCTAACTTGGTGTTCCTTATTTTTTTGTTTTTTGAAATTTTATATGCAGTGCAGGTAGTGTTTTGCTAGTAGATGTGCAATGGCTCAGAAATATACTACACACAAAAAAAGCATAAAATATGTGACGGAAAAAACTCTACATTTACACTGAACAGAAAATTAGATTTTTGACAATTCCATCAAGAATTTTACTATATAAGTAAAATTAACCAGATCCTTTCATCTGAAATGCTTTTTGTTTACCCCCTATGTTGTTATGGTGATACCCCCTCCCCCATGAAGAGGTTCACCACCATAATGTGAATGTAAACAACAAAGGTGATGAAAGAAGATCTCCAATTGGAGTGCATCATGTTGTTTCTGGAATTCGTTAGTTCCCAACAACTAACTCTGTGATGTAAAATAGCTCACTATACTGTATATGGCTGTGTATGTTTCCATACCAACATTGAGTCCAAACAATGAACTAAACGAATGCTGCAAAGCAACGTGAGTCTAAACAATGAATGAATGAATGAATGTTGCAAAGAAGTATGAATACAAACACGGTGTTTACTTCCAGACTTCATGTGGACCATGTGGTAAACTCCATACCAACCATGGAGTTTACTTCTAGCAATAATTAGTATAAAGATAAGGTAGTGACTTATACCGTGTTGAACTTTATAATAATAATATTAATAATAATAATAATAATAAAGTTCTGCCATTATTTTTCCACGTTCTAAAACAAACATGCTTATTTCATCACTCAAATGATGACATCAACAACGTTAATGCAAAAAAAAAAAATCCATTTTTAATTTCTGCATGTTTCGATTTATGCGAACTTTGAATTGATGCGAATTTCGATTTATGCGAATTTAAATTTTTGTGATAATTGAGTAATTCGATATTTGATTTATATTTGATTTTTGATTTTATATTTTGATTTGATATTTGAGTTTTGAGTAATTTCATTTTTGATTTCTGCAATTTTCGATTTTTAGTTATTTATATATATATGCGATTTTATTTTTTACATTTGATTTACTTTTTTTACATATGCGAAGAACTCAATGTCGTTCTCGTTTTATGCGTTTTCGGTACATTGGACTAACTACACAGTATATGAGAACAACTGCAGATGGCAGTATACGTTCAATTTCCAGCTCACTCACAAACTCACAACTGACTCACTCACGAGTGAAGCTAAATATAAAGAGTATAAAGAAAAACAGTTTGCTTTGCTTCCAATGTTTTATAGCTAATTAAACAAATTAACAGTTGTTTCAATAATATTTCCTTATCAAACAAAGAAATCAACTGAAACTCAAATCCAATTATCAGCAAAGCTAACACTATTTTTTAAAAATATTTTTTAACACCAGTTGAAAAACAAAATACTTTTTCAATACTGACACCTGTTCATTTTTTATTATCGTTGAACAATTAATTTTCCTGAACTGAACATGCAGAATCTTTTGATAAAGAAATTGTATAGTGATACAGTATCAGCTGAGCTACCCAATTTCTAACTTTTAAGTTTGTACAAAAAATGCATTGTTTTATATTAAATTTTTATATTGAATATTCATTTCATATTTAATATTTGTTTCATATTTTCTTCCACGAGAAACTAGACACAAAAACCTTCTTCATTGTGAGAAATCAACACACAAGAAGCACCATCTGCACAAAATAATACAACTTTGATTATTGTACCCATAATTTCAATTACTTGTCATTCGATATACTTTCTTAATACCTAGTTTCTTATGATATGGTTAAATATCAACTGCAATCGTTCAACTGTTCCGAAAATATTTGAGTCCACAAAGCTTGGTCAGTTTCCATTCAACATTACAATACCCTCAATTTAACAGACTAATAGCAGGATAGAAGGGGGGGTGTTCCTTGAAGCAAAGCAAATTGGGTTTTTTTTTTGTATTAGTCTGGTAAATGACGAGAAACTTAATTTCACTGAATAGTACAATGATAATTACTGAAGGAATTTATGTTTCATCATAGTCTTTATAGTCCATTTACGTTGTTAATTTACTGCAGTGGATACATTATACAAATTAAATTCTAATCAACTAAAAAACATTGAGACTGGATCCATTTTTTTTTAATAATGAAATTACGAAAGTTTAATAACCCTGTAAGAAGCATTATGCAACTGAAACCTAAACAAATACATTAAAAATGCTTTACATATTTTACATACAATGCATACTCTTTATATCTATCTACAAAATAATAAAACGATAACGATGTTCGTGTTGGTGGGCCTTTCGCGTGTTATTGGCTAAAAAAACGTGCTTCGTCATATGACGTCATATGTTAAGGCATCAAATGGCATTCAATCTTGTAAAGAAAGTGAGTCAGAGTGTTTTCATATTGTTGTTGTAGGTTTCAATATTACTACACGTAAGCGAATATTGCAATGTTGCGAAGCAACATGAGATAATTTCTTAATGAACACAAACAACTGTCCCATCATTTTTGATGGGCTATTTACCAGTACCGTCATAGTACAGACATAGTGTATGTACACAGGCCTACATAATGCAAAGAATCCATTTTTTTTTTTTTTGCATGTTTCGATTTATGCGAATTTATATTTATGCGATCGTTGAGTAATTCAACATTTGATTTTTTTTACGAGGTTTGAGCAATTCCATTTTTGATTTCTGCAATTTTCGATTTATTTATTTATATATACGATTTTTTTTTTTAGATTGGGCGTATGGGTTTTTTAAAGGCTTTTATTTAGTTCACTCTGTGTGTGTGTATTTCAAAATTTTCAAATTCGAAGCTATTTTTAACCTGGTTCCCGATGTCCAATCGACTTGAAATTTTGCATACTTATGTATTTATGAATATAATTTAATATTAAATATAATTTTATAATTATTAAATTTAATTTTATATTATATTATATTAAATTAAAGTTGATTTTCCCCCTGGGAATCCGTAATAACAACACTTAAAGTTGGAAAATTTTCTCATTGAGTGGATATGTCGATATATACATAAGATCTCACCCCTTTATTCACACGGTCAAGAATACACACATGACTAAAAATAAAAGCGTGGGTGTACAGGTTTAAAATTTTACTCACATTTCCTGTGAATAAAATTTTCCACGCTTTTAGTTTTAATCATGTGTGTTAAGAACATTTTTAGAATACTGAAGAAAATTTAATTTTTTAATTTTTAGTGCATTTGCAAAATGAAAGCCTTTTTTTAAAAGTTTTTTAATTTATTTTATTTCTCTGGGGTAGTGTATTTTAAGAAGAAATGGGAGAACCCTGTGAAAACTTGCCTCCGTAGTGACAGATCCCAGAACGAATCAGAAGCAGAAGGCAAACCCGCCATCTCTTACACCAGAGGTGTTCACCACAGGGCTGCCATCCATCTACTCCAACACAAAAATAGATTTTTTGTGTGATTCCTCAAGTAGGTATTTGGTTTTGATAGGCGCACCAACTGCCGGAAGGCTTGTTATATGACGCTTCAACATATAAACCTAAAGAGCATATCAGATGAGTTGGTCAAGACCCGACAGCTTCAAGAACTGTGAATCCTCAGTTTCCTGACGAAGCAACCAACTGAACATCTGTACATCTTTGAGATTATCTCCCTCCACCCCTCCAAAAAAAAAGAAGAGTAATGTATCCGCAATCTTTGATATAATTTCATTAAACGCAAAACGCAAAACCAACTTTTATTTCATGGGTGAAAATGCACTATACAAAAGGCTGAAATTATAGTACTGGAGTAGCTGCACGTTCCCTGATCTTTAAATTGCACATCGTGCAATTTCCCAGCCCTTGTAAAGCCCCTGTAACACGACTTGCCAGAATGCGAAGCCTGAACAGCCACAGGACGTCTTGAAGCTGGTCAAACAGACGACAATAGCAACAACACTTAAAACATCCCAATCGTGATTATTAGACTGTGGAATCGCTTTCAAAAGACTGGCACAGTACGAAGAAGACGAAGCCCATCTGCCAAAACAGCAAGAGATGACCGCTACTTGACTTTATTGGCAAGAAGGAAGAGTCGTAGCAATGCAACAGAGCTGCGGAGACAGTTTCTTGCTGCCACCAGACGACGGATGTGCACCCAGACTATACGATCGGCTCCATCGTGTTAGACTGCATGCCCGGCGACCAATGGTATGGTCAAGCCTGGCACTCTCGTCCAGTTTGACATATTTCTGTTCACCCCCACCAATATGTCACTTGCTACTCAATCACGATAAATGAGTTTGCATCTCATTTGCATAATCGAACAACTTTCTTTGACTTGTCGTTGCTTTTTGATGTTCTTGTTTAATAAAAGAAATCGAATGCTTTTTTTTTTATCGCTTCATGTTCATTCCTTAATTTTTTGTGGGCAGTGCAGTTGGAAGCGGGTAGGCTGGTTTCATTTTGGCGAATAAACTATCACAAGATGTCAAAACTAAAGTATTGTTACTAGATGCAGGAGACAAAGACAACATGTCTATAGCTATACCTTTACTAACAATGAGCCAACATGGTGATGGATACAATTGGCAATACTGAACAACGCCAGAAGAGAAAATGTGTCGGGGTAACTCAGGTAGAGCAATTCTTTTCAGACCTTATTAACGTAACTACCAAACATTTCTTTTATAAGAATCGACTTAACGAGTAGGAGGTCTTATAATTAGAGATGCCAATTGGTAAAGTCATTGACAAAAGCAAGATCATTGGTAAGATATAGATAGCCTAGGGTCAAGGAGAAGTTACAAGATGGAGTTACAAAGAAGTGCTTCTTTTCTACAAGAGATAAGATAATTTCAACAATGAGCAAAATAATTTTGTTCTGTACGGAAACTAATGCTTTTATTACTCACTCATTCATGTGATCACAAGAAAACTAAGTATGAGAAAAATATTCTTAAACACGATCTTTCATGTCAAATTAGCCTCAAAGTTTCGATGATATACTGTATGTAACCATTCTAATGTTCCGAGTTAAGTTAAAGAATCACTTTAAAAAGTCAAATTTAAACAGATTTTGCGTTCCCTACAGATGAAAAGTTTGAATGGCGAAAATGTGCATGTAAATCCTGTCCCTTCGGAAACTAAACCAAAACATGTCAAAGATAACAAAGAAATTTACGGTTTGAAAGACAAGTATTTGTAACGAAATAGAAGAGCCAGAGTTTAATGGTTAATAACACATTGATACATTTTTAAATATCAAATAATAAGTTTTATACATGCTGGATAAGAATGACAGCCTATACAAGGCGGTGTCCTTTCAGTGGCAATCACATGGGACGAAAATGCACTCGTTGGCAGTTGTCGACGAACGTTTAAGGTCACTGTGAAGTGTTTCTCATTTACGAGATAATACTGTATACAGGGTGTGGCACTGAAACGGCCACTTATTTCAACATTTATTATTATTATTATACTGGATGAAAGTACATTAAAAAGCATTTAATTTAAACAAGATACATTTTGGATACGTCTTCCTGTTTGTTTGCTTATAAAAAGAACATTTCGTCCTTGTCGCATTGCCTTGAAGTGCCTGCAAGCTTGGCAGAGAAGACAATCACCACAAAACAGGCGATCACTACAATACCGTTCAATTGTTCTCATCTAATCTATTGTCTCAAAAACAACGAATTTTTAGTATGGCAAGTCAAGCAATTTGTAAACCACTGTGTTGACAGCTTCTTGCCAAACCAGTTTTTAAAACTGCACAAGTTGGGAAAGTTGCAATATCAACTTGCCCATATTAGGCTTTTAATAAATTGATGTTTTGGATTGGTAAGAAGCCGACGTCACAGTGGTTCACAATTGCTCGACTTGCAACACCAAAATTTGCATGCGACAGGAGAGGAGATCGTAAACGGACTAAAGTGGAGTTTATCTTTTGATTATTATTTAAAAATAAAAAATATAAAACAGGAAGGAATATCCGAAATGTATCTTCATTACATTAAATGCTTTTGGTGTGCTTTTGTTACCCCCTCATTTCAGAGTATCGCCTGCTATCTCAGTTATGGTGAGAAAAAAATGCTCATATGATCAAAGATGATAAACTCAATTAATCTAACCATGCAATAAATAACCAGCACTATGTAACATTAGTATATTTCGATCCAATAAAATAAAGTTGACTAAAATTGATACATACACAGATGAAGTGTTTATACTCTATCCCAAATTAGCTGGCACAGAACTGAGGCAGCGAGATGAATCAGCCAATGGTTGACGAGCGTACCTCTCACACGTTTCAGTTGCTGTGTGATCAGTGGTCACACAGTGATCACCTAGCTCGCCCCTTGGCTGCCTCAAGCAAATTCTGTGCCAGCTAATTTGGGATAGAGTATAAAAAGGAAGAACTTACAAATTAGAGAAGCCAATAGATAGCAAATAAACACCCTCGAGTTGGCGAATTTTGAATATGCAAACGCTCGATTAAATTTGCCAATGATGTAACGTTGTTTTTGTTATTATTTCATGCATTCTATTTAATTGTATACGTTACATACACTTGACATTTGTATTTAATCGAGAAAATCTGTTTGATTTACTGGCAGTAAAATTTAATTAAATAAACCATTTATATTATGAACAAACAATGCAATTTAAACTGATTACGTAAAGTGACAAGTAAAGAAAATAGGTTAATGCAAAAATACAGTTCCCCTAATACAAGGCTATAAAGATTGAACAATCAAATCATTAACCTACGCTGTGGGATATATCGATAAAATCGGAATTGAATTGAATTAACAGTAATTGAAATTATGTCACAATATCTGGAACAATTTTTATTTAAATAAATGTCCATATATTTAGTTGTTTTGTTATTAAAAATCAACAATTAAAATATTTTGTTTATTTATTATTTTAATAAACTTCACAAACTTTAAACATGTTTCGAGAATCCCCCCATTGCCAAAATAACAAAGAAAAAAATTAATTGATATCTTCATTGTGAAGGAGATATAGGTCGAAGCTTATTGTAATAACCACCGTATTGAAATGCCGAACCTCAAGAAAATAAATAATAATTAAATAACACTTAGCTTTTGTGAAATGCTATTCAACCCTGAACGTTGTAATATCGACAAACACGCTACTGCAAGCAATTATTTCTTCACACAATATGAATAATCATCATCGCCTATATGTTTATGCATTTTCTGTTGTCTCCACATCGACATTACCAAGGTCAATGATCACGTATTATTCCTAAATTGTAAATAAAAAACAAGTTATATAAAAAAATGTCTGTGAAACGCTGATTCTTGTCAACAAAGCCCGCTTATTTAGTTCTTCATACGCATAACTTCATGATCAGTTGTTTAGTGGCTACCGACAAACAACTGTCTACTTGTCGATCGGCGAAGCTTACATTTGTCAGTTTTACTTAGTCTGTTATGGCAGCGTTTCCACTATTTCGGATTCAACTACCAAATATAAGATACGTTCTGATGCGGTTACTGAAGAGTAGAAAACCATTACATGACTTGCCCGAAGTGCAAAAAAGAATACGACTACGTTATCGGTAAAGATTTGCATGTAATTTACATTGTCTTTCGATATCTTACATACCGTTGAGTTAGTTGCCATAACCCGAGAAATTTGAAAAAATAATTTTGAAAGTGATTGGGAAAGCTCGATATTTGCTAATTGAATACTGTATTCAAAGATTCCGGTGCCAAAGTGCTTTTTTTGGAAGCTGGGACTTAAGACAATGTGTCAACTGAAGTACCGCTACTGGAACAAAGTCACCAAAAAGAAGAGTACCGGTACGATTGGAAGGACAAAATGATACTTCAAAATCATGCTTGTGTCACCCAGAAAAGGTTAATGTTTTCATAATAAACCATGTTTCGGTCTACTCTCAGGGCACTAGGGTGAATTCAATGTGCGCGAAAACGAGTGTGTTTGAGCGTTTCGCGAGTTTTGATGAAAAAAAGACTGGAGAACATCGACGTCCGCGTTCGATGCGCTGCATTGACGCTGACATAGAAATCGATTTTAGAGGTATTAAAACCATGGTCAACAGACGTGTCAACATTAAAAAAAAAAGTAAAAA
>JAQIWH010001584.1:0-30516 GCA_034695005.1 Cryptops parisi
AAAATTAATTTGGGGGCCCCTTGGAATTCGGGGCCCTAGGCAAATGCCTATTTTGCCTCTATTATAACGCGCCACTGGCACCACTACTTGAAACATACTTTTATATAACACAATAACATGTGTAGTATAAAAAGGCAAAATGTTCCTAAATTCCAAGCATTTTAGTTGGTTCCTGAGCTTTGGACTTTTGCCCCTAAAGCCCTACCCCTGAATATGCCTTTGCAACCACACTATAGCAGGTGTATTTTCTGTTGTTAACTGATGTCTTGCCTATTTTTATATCACAGGTTGGAATCTTTATACAGCCGATATTTAGAAGCCGGCCTTTGGGAGTTGTCCATAGTTATAATTAATTCCAGACAACCCCTCTCTGTAATGCAAAGACCAGAACTCGATAAAAGAGTTGATAGAATACCAGTATATCAAGAGACAAATGAAGAACCAGTTTGGAGTATCCTCAATGGTGATAAAGATGACGTTTACGTTTATGATCGGTAAAATCTTTTGACTTGTAATACTCTGCATTATTGTGAGTAGTGCACACCATGTCTAATGACTTTTTGTTGTTTATGTTTGTTAGGTGTGGTCGTTTGGTGTATTACATTCCACTACCACTGAGCTTCCTGAACAAGCCTTATGTGGGAGCTGCTATACTAAATGCTTATTTCAATGACCCTTGCGGCGTATGTGACAATTCTACAATTAACAGAACAGAAGACAGAATCAATGATGCAGTCCTTGCTAGTGAAGTCCTGGAAACAAATGAAACCATATTATTCAATGTAAGTTTGGTATATCTTCAATGATAATTACCCCCACCATGCGACTCTTACAGAGTAGAACATTTTATAAGTGCGATTCAACCAATTTTAAAACCAGACAGTTCATGATCTTTAATGCCTAGATTTTAGGCACAGGCACACTGGTAAGGATTCCACGGTTTTAGGCATCACATTGGGATGCTGCTTGCCACATTAAGTTTCTTGGGAGCTCCAATATTTGTCAGGGCCAAGGGCCCTGAAAAGTCGTCACCTAACACTGATACTTGGCATTCACCTTACTTATGTGCAGGGACCCTACATTAATTTTAAATGATTCAATCAATACAAACGTTTGTTTTTGTTTATCTCAAATAGCAAGATCAAGGAATCACCCCAGGCAGAACAATAGACATCATGGGCAGAGCAAACAGAAGGTTTGACTCGAACATAACCAATGAATCTGATGAGCCAGTGGCTCACAGCCACCATCATAGTTCACACCAACATTCTCACAGACATGGACATGGCTTCCATGGTCATCGAGACAGAAGAATACACCATAACCACCATCCTCATCACAACAAAACAGAAGTTATAGTTACAGAAGTTATAGAGGAATCAAACGATACCTCGCCAAATTCCACATGGCAAGAACAACAACAACTGAACTTCACTGCACCACTCAACACCAGGCACCATCACCACCATCATCATGGAGCAAAACACAAAGAACCTCAGAATAGTAATGATCAGCTGCTCGATGACATCAGTATAGTAAATGAACAACTACAAAACGACCAAGACCTTACTAACGAAACAGACTCAACAGAATTGCCCCCTATTGATGTTACCCAACAAGACTTTTTGTCTATGACAGTGACAGAAGTTACCACATTTGAAAACATAACTGTACCTGCAAGACGATCAACCAAACGCCGAAATGGTCGCCGAAACAATAATAACAACAACAACAATAATAATAATAATAATAATAAAGAACATGACCACTCAGGAAGAAGAGGAGGACGAGATAGAAACAGGACAGTCGATAACATGGAATCACGATCAAGGCGTCATTATGACGTCGATGTTTGTTCATCAGTTAAAGAAGAAGAGTGCAGGAACGAAAAAAGGTATTTCAACATTGTCAGGGAATGTTGTTATATCATATCGCACAATCGCATATCAAGCCGAGGATCGCTCAACTGCGCAGCTATGAACGATATTCGGTGTGCCAAACTATATCGACTGCGTGAATGTTGTCATCGCATGCAGTATAAAGTAATTAAACCAACAATCAATGCCTTCCCAGAGCCAGTGTCGTGCGCGGGATTCAATCAAGGCACCTGTCGACTTTCACGGCGATTGGGATTCGTTCACAACGAATGTTGTCCTAACTATCTCTACCAGGAATATGTTGGGGAGCTTTTAATGCCAATCGGCCAAATGTGTCAACGTATAAACAAGGACCAATGCCAGCGCTACCACAAGAACGGCTTGACTCATTTATGCTGTTCGTCTGATCACACAAAAGCAGAAACAAGTACGGTGGTCTTGTAGAATCTTGTTGATACTAATCAGATAACAATGCCCGAAAATGCAGTTTAATGCAAAAAAAAAAAAAAAAAAATGTAAAAAGGAATCTTCAACGTTTACCATTGTCCATTCCTAAAAAGAAATGAGTAATATAGGCAGTAGCATCACATAGCCATACTAATATAAACAGCATATAAACACCCCAAGACCTATTTTATCACATTGAAGATGTTTAAAAAGAAACGTGATGCAAAATCTCAATGTCATAATGCTAAATAAAATGAGAAAATAAAAAACATAAATAAAAATGAAAACCAAAAATAACCTATTTTGACAGAAATTCATCCGATTTGATGAAACAGCAATCCCCAGCACTTAATTTGTTCTTGAAAACTCAACCACCAATAAAAAGAAAAAGGTAAATAATAACTCATTTTCCATAAAAATTGATAGAACTATAACTATAAATATATTGATGCAAAACTAAGATCCAGAAAGTTGTGTCAAAATTGAGCAAAAAGTAATAAAAAAAAACAAACTAAATTGTTAATAGCATGTATAGATAAAACTAGCACACAAATTATACAAGCCTATTACATACAACAAATATACACTAATAAGACTTTAATCTGAGTCTATGCATACTCAGAATGTGTACATTAACAGTACAAAAAGTTCAGCATAAGGTCAAATTTTTTAAGCATGTTAAGTCATTTTGACATTAAAAAGTTACATCAAAAAAGCACTAATCAAACAGACTTGGACCAAGGATTGCTGTATATTAATATAACTAACTTTTTGACTACTTTTAACAAACGGATATCAAGAAAACGGGTAACCAACTGAAGAATGACACCAATCATATTATGAAACCCAATCATACACTAATAAGAAATCATTACTTTCGAGACAAAAATAAGTAATGCTTGAAAAGCACAAGTAAGGCTTAATCCCCGTTAATTTCATCCATTCTATCTCATCTGCAATAATGACGATGAAGGATAAAACCAAACAAATTGGTGTCTCTCATCTGAGCAATGCAGGGATTGAGAAGAATCGACGAGTTCCAACACTGATTATGCTTATACTTGTAGATAGTCCAAGCATTGTAAAATGAAATTCAGTTGTGAAGATTGTTAGCATTTTTCTATTCCACCGAGTAGAAGATCCAGTAGATTGAATCACTGGTATTTTGCTAGTATAATGTACCTAATAGTATTCTTTGTATATTAGATTTCTTTTTTGTCCTATTATATGCAACAATAATTATAAATACCTACAGCATTGTGAATTTTTTTCCATAAATTCCTGGTGGTGGTCTTAAATAGATACATTGTTTTATGAAATTATGAAATTTTGGAGGTAAAGAATGGGTTACACCATTCCCTTCCGAGTAGATAAACTTGTCATTTTAGCAATGTATACTCTTTACGGTCAGTCATCAAGAAATAAATACTGTAAAGGTTAATCTCTAGATTTGGTGTCCTTTTTTTTTGTAACACTGATGAAGCTGAAAAACTTGTAATATATGTATTATTATTTCCAAAACCATTATTTCCAGAAAATGCATGGAGCAACATACTATGGATCAACGCTTCATTTTTTGCTAGCAAACGTTTCCTGACCGCTAAATGGGATGCAATATTACCATATTTTTAAATTGTTCATCCCAACAAAAAAAATCATTTAGTAATCGTTTATTGTGTAAACTAAATATTTACATAAGAAAGATAAAAATAAATATGATTTGTCCTGAACAATACACAAGACAAAACTGTGCATCGTAAACGTCAGGTTATAACTACTATAAACTCATTTATTTTACACAAGTACATAGAAAAGTAACGCAGCAGCAAGACTTGGATGTTGTCACAACATTTGGCACAAACTCAATGACCTCAGCAATAATAATATTAAAAATCTGGCAAAGTGACCCTGAACATTACAACAAAAAACAAACAACATTGATAGTGATGAACCAAATAATTTGATAGTGACGGACCACCCCAAACAATCAGATCATAATGTGCAAAATGTGCTATCCTATGCAATACAAGATGATGCATGATGTAATAATGATCTTTCTACGAAATTGCAGCAAATTGCATTAGCAGCAAAAAAACAAAAAACAAATTAGAAATAAAAAAACACTTTTCGAATACCAATTAAAAATGGGTTAATATCATTGGTTTAATGTCATTTTAGTCCATTGGATACTAATCCTATGTTAGATGTACTTAAGGCATCAGCACTATGAAATACCCAAGCGAGTATTTGGACGACATCTGAAAACGTGCCAACTTAAAACTATACTAATACAATAAGTACTTAATGTTGTATTCTTCTGACAAGTGAACAAGTGATGATATTTCGTAACATTTAAACTATACCTCAGATAATAGGTTACTTCTTTTCATTTTTTTTTTTTTTTTACATAAATGTAACTAGAGATTCACTTTAAGGCATGTTGGTCCTTGGATCATCAATATAAATCGCAAAAAAGTTCATTTTAAATAATTTAGTGCTGCAATTAAACTGAACCTGATAAAACTACCTTAGAGTGAGACTCGCATTTAAAATGTTTTAAACAGATTTAATGACATTAAGGCCTTTTACCTGGGAAACACGTTGTCTAAACAAACCTTGGTGCGCGTCTCTCTGTGATTCTTTTGTTATCAAAAGACTGGTCATCTTCATGACCGATGGAGACATTAGCAACTTTGGATGTATGCTGAATACCAAATATGGAAGATTCAACATGCGAAGCAAGCGTGCTTGTCCTAGGAATGGGTTTTGGCGACTGCCTTATCTCACCATCTCCGACATCGTCCATCTCGGGTGGTGGTGACGAAGAACTGGACGACTTTGTAGACGCTGTCGAGTAAGCGGGAGAATAACGCTGATGTCGGAACGTTTTTGCCGACCGCAGTATGCTGTTTCTTGATCCTAGTTCGCTCGTCGGGCAAGAGGAAGTCCGTATAGCTGCACGGGTGAACATTAGCATCTCATTACCATCTTCGTGCAATCCCTCACCAACCCCCGCTGTCTCACTGCCGTGGTCTTGAGCAAGATAGGCATCTTTGTTAAAATGAGAGAATGCACTTGACTGTGTGTAAATCATTCTGTCCGAGGTTAAATTTAAGCTCTTGTATGATTCAGTAGACACATACTCGTTTGGTGATGGACTCGAACTGGGTAGACTAGCAAAATTATCAACTGAAAATAAAATTGTTCAATTTTTAAGATCAATCCCTAATAAAATTATTCACTAAGCGTTGGTATCAAAAGTAGGTACTTAGAGTTTAAGAGGGTACTGACTGCCATTAGGTGGAGAATCAAAAGATATTATTAGAAAACACACAACCAGGTGTTTTAGGTCACTCTTGGTTAGGCGAAATTATCATAGTGAGCACTAAGCATTTCTCAACAAAGTGGTAGCAAACAGCACACGTGTTAAGACCAGATTACATAGGCTAGGAAAAAAAACAAATGCAGCTTCCAAAGCAGTTCACCTTTTTGATATAAATTTTTCTAGAGAGGAAAAAGCCACATGACAAGAGCAAGTTCAGCATAGTTGGACTTATTACACATAACCAGAAGATAGGGAAGTGCTTGAAGTCCAATGCGAACACAGATCGCCATTAGGTTTGTCAGTTTGAAAATTTCAAAATGACGATGAGGTGAGGATGATGGAATAGAGTTTTAAAAGATGCAGGAAGAAACGAGAGAACCACGAGAAAACCTGCCCCATGGTGTCAGATTCCAAACTGACACCACATGGCATGAGTACCAAGTGAGCAGCAAGGCCGAGCAAGAAGCAAATTCACTCACCAAAGGTGGATACCTTATAAAACCAGAGGACAACATGAAAACCTTCAAAACCAAAGGGTCCCCATTATCTTAAATACTAGGTTGAGGCAGAAGCATTAACCGATTTAACAGCTAGCTGGATCAATAGCTTTCAAGGATTGTTAAGGAAAACAAAAAACATAGCAGTCTAGCAGAAATATCAAAAAAAGCCTGTAACACAAAATTACTGCATGTGAAATTTAATCAAAATGTCAACTAGTCAATTGAAATGTGAAATTTCAAGACCAATACTTTGTAGATATAGGGAATAACTAAGACTATCAAATAAAGCAAATTTCAATAGAAATCAATATATATTTCTAAAGGCCTTCTGTCACACACAGATCTGCACATTTACAGGTATAGAGCTCGTTCTCAACAAAAAAAAAGAGAACTTTGTTGAGAACTGTGTTGTAATCCATGGCTCCCACATAATGGGGCTAGCAGAGCTGTAGCCTGAGAGCCCGGAGTCAAAAAGAGCCCGGTGGCAGGTCCGCGGAGCAAAATTTAAATATCCATCAAATCACAGTTACAATTTTTAGAGATTTAATTTTTATGCTACGCTGTTACCAATATACAAATCCTGGCCTTAAAAAATTTCTAGCAAGCAATTGAGCCAGTAGGCTGCAGCTCATTAATGGCATAATGAAAGTTTCATTATGCCATCTTATAGATTAAGCTTAAGAAGACCACTATAAGGCCTTACCGATGTAATTCTTAGCCAAAGCTATTGAAAAAGAAATGTTATCAAAGTTGGAAGTGGCAGCTAGAAAATGGAATTTGTCAGGAAGCATGATTAAGCCCACAAAAATATAAATGGCAAGTTTGAAAAAATGAAAAACAGACTTCTTTCCTAAATAGTGAATACTTTTTCATTTCAGGGATACAACACAGAACTTGACATAACTTAATTAATTGAAGCATTAAACTCATTTGTTTAAACTGTAGTTAACCAAACCTAACCTAGTTTAATATTAGCATTTATAACAAGCTATAATGATTTAATTACCGGTATATTTTAAAGTCGATAAATTAATGTTCAGCGGCATCCGAGAAATGAAAAAAGTACAAAAATTGAAACTGTGTGTATAACAAATAGTTAAATTATTACATGCATTCATGACACAAAATGGTCAATTCAGCAAGGTTTTGAAACCAAAGATGCTAGAAAATCAGTAGTGGAACTTATGGTGGGTTCTTCTTTTAAAGCTACTAAATCAGGGCATCCCAAACTTTTATGGACCACGATCTACTCCTTACCACAACAGGACCCATCTACTTCTAGCTTCCGGGCCTCTGAGAGAAATATTTTCAAGGGGTACAGAATTTTTTTTGGGGTCCCTTTCCTTTTTCGGTTTTTTGTCATTTAAATACTAAAATGTTTAGTTTACAGTTAATATGGCTCCAGGAAGGACTAGAAAAAGTCCACTTTTGGACCTTGAGTCCGGATATGATGTAACCCCTGCATCCTTCTCATAGGCCCTGTTTACCTTAGTGAATATTTTGTGAAAAGGAAGGAGTAGATAAATTGGTTATTATTTATACCACTTTACTATAGCTGAGCAAATTAAATTAACAAAGAATGTTTTGCGACCCGTCATAATTCAGTTTCATGACCCATTGGTGGATCCAGTTTATGAATCCTGTACTAGATTATATTACACTAGCGGTATGTTCGTCGAAAATGACTGTGAAGTCCTTAGGTAGTAAAAAACAGGTTCTGTTGTACGAGTTCAAGTGGCCCAGTGGGTAAGGTACTACTATAGCTGCCATTTGAACCTGGGTTCAAATCCCATAGAGGAAAAAATAAAGTTTTTTTCTTTACGATTTTCTTCAACTCAGTGTGACAGACAGACGAAGCAAATTGTATTATACTTATTATCTAATTTGAAATACTAACAGTTGCAAATAAATATTCCCGAAACACAGATTTACTTAAAAACAGATTTAAAAAAGCATGGGGGTAAAACTTACGTTCGTCCATTGAAGAGCTGGTTGATGGTATCGAAGGAACAGGTGATGGCTGGGAACAACTGTATACGGAATTGTAGCTGCAAGGCGAAAGTGCGTCGGTAGAGGGAGAAGTGCTGTTACCGCCAGGGGAACTCCTATTTGGGGAATGTTGCTTACTAATGTTCCCAGAATTTCTCACATCGAAAGAGTTTAGATCATTGTGTTTCATTCTACTCAGGCGAGGAGATGGCGTCGGCGGCAAAGACCGGGGTAGCGAGTTACCATCATTTTCAGTCTCATCTACATATTTACTCAAGTTCTTGTTTACAGACTCTCTTTTACTCCGAAGATCACCTTCCATTTGCAATGATCCTGGTTTGTTTTCTGATCCGCTGCACATTGCTACATCATCAACAATCACGTGCAATGGGCATGATTTCATGGTATCCAATGCTGTTGAATGCAAGCATTCTGAAGAGACAACGTCAGAAGAAGACTCCTCGCAGGTGACACTTTTAACATGGATCACAATCCGCTCGACTGCTTCAGGAGATTGCAAGGAATTTGAGAGAGAGCTCAATGATCCGATGGAGATGGAATCGGAATCCGATGGGCAAGGAGATCGAGATCGTCTTGATGAATGCCGTCGTGGCGGAGGAAGTGGAGGACTGTCTTTTGCATCTTCGTCTCCCGTGACAATGTCTGGAGCAAAGATCTCTTTGTTTCTGCTGCTAGAATGAGCTTCGTCGATCGATTCATAAATATTAGGCTCAGCCTTCTCGTTTTTCTGCACTAGAGATTTCAGCTCGCACTGTGTTGTTTTGAAAACAGGTTGAAGAGATGCACGGTGAGGGAACAAAAGAGATCCTTCTTTATCAGAGTAGTCATGCAGCAAAATGCCTTCCAGCAGTTCATCATCAGAAATAATTGAAAAACTATTATCATCTATAAAAATAACATAATTCCAAGTTAGATTTCTGTATTACCCAGTAAACCCTTTGATTCAACAGACTAATGGAGAGACTAATATAGGGTGCTCTTATATGCCGATTGCAATTATTCAGTTTCTAATGAATGCCTGAATAATAGTTTTTTTCCAAGTTAAATTCTATTAACTTTTGTGAGTTTTGTATGATATAAATACAAAAATGGAACTGTAGCTCCAAAATGTAAATATAAAAATGGTAAGAAAAATCAACATGGACACCGAACTGGGAAAAATTCTGCGCCGCATCTTTATATAATTATAAGCAATAGTGACTGCCTGGTTGCGCTCACCAAATGTTTCCATGGCAAAACATGTAAATGCATGGTTGTCACCTCAATAACCACTGGTTAAAAAGCAACACAACTATCACCTCGATAGCCATTGGTTGATCAGCATCATATGATACTCAACCAGGCCATCCCCATCATTAGGGAGTTTACTTCTAGTATACTGCGTAATAATCAGAAAACTGATAAAACTGCACAAAGATGCATTTTTCCATTGTCACATGTTTTGGGTTCACCTAAGTTTTAATCCATCTTGTCTGAAATCCGTTAAACCTGGATCTAGCTAGATCTCAAACTATTCTTCCACAGAACATTAATGAGCAAAGCCTTGTCACTGCATCTGCTTAATAACCACACAATGTGTTGTAGTAAATAAATGTATGCTAAAAAATTGCTTGTTTTATTTTAAACTCACAAAGATATTTCATTTTAAACCAGTGGAAACTGGTTGGGCATGTCACGACTCTGCACAAATTACTCAACTTGCCACACCAAAAAGTGCATGTGGCAGGAGACCTTACTAGTTTGTGTTTCATTGAATTGACCAGAATTAATGAAAATTTCTCACCATCTACTGTTGTTGTTGAGAGTCCACCATCGGAAGAATACTTGCGTTCTTGTGAAAACTTCTCAGAAGTTACATTGTCATCATCACTCACAAGCTAAATATTAATCATTTTAATTGATTAGATCATAAGCAACAAAAAGATATAAATCAAATAAACACTTGAGCAGAGCAGGATTCTAAGTTTTCACAAGCCCTAGGCACTTTTATTTAATTTCACGCACCCTTTTGGTTGGAAACCGTTAAACACTTTTATTCTTAAACTTACCGTACTACAAAAGTATTTCTTTTGTTCTGTTTTAATATTTTGATTGAAATGTTATTTTGTAAGTCATAATCTTATTTTTTTGATTTTGCCAGTTTGTTGGGCTAAAACACCCCATCCCCTAAACATCGTGCCTATCTGTGACTTAATCCTGCCCTGCACTTGAGCACCTTTAATCCTGAAATACTGGATATATTACGAAGTTTTCCAGACCATGGTTGCTTCCCATTGGTCACAAAAATTCTGTCTCCCAAATTAAAAAAAAACATCGCTGTTACACTTAACTTAGATTTCACAATAAATTTTCCCAGGTGAGCCATAAATATAACTAAGTCTGGTTATGTGTGCTTCTAAACTACGGATTTCGGGACATAGGATACTCAAGTACAAAATAACAAAATTAAAAATCAAACGAACTTACAGGATCTTTTGACTTTGACTCGTTAACTTTGCCAGAAAAGTGAAGAACACTCTCTGGGGTTATTTCCTGATTATTAAACAAAATCTAGAAGAAAATCGATTTTTTTTTTTTAATAACCCATAAAGATGTTAAAAATAATTTATTTATTATTATTATTTTTTTATAAATATTACCTCATTGAAGTCAATGAGAAGTTCAACTACTCTTATCTGATGATCCATGTCCACCAAGGAACTAAGAGATGCGCTCCCTTCACTCGTTCGAAGTAACGTAGGTCCGAAAACAATCCCAAGATTGCTTGGTGGCATTTTATTGACATCCGAATGGTTGGCAACTCTAATACATAATTACAAAATAATTAAACTTTTTATGCAATAGAAACAGGGCTGCTGCCAATTGCATCCTACAGAAGGTGAGAAATTCCACCCCCCCCCCCCAATCCAATTTTTAAGAACAGATGTAAAAACCTATATGGTAGCATCGGTCCCGAATAGTAAAATACTAAATAAATTAAGATTCGAGCGTAGCTTCGACTCACTTTTTCAGATGACTCATCAATAGTGCGAGAGTAGCATAATGAGGTTGCGGTAATCTTTGTACAGCACCTTTTAGTTCCTCAGACAATTGTTTTGCAATGTCAATGTCATATGGTTTCCCCAGATATTTCTGATGAACATATGATTATAAAAAGTCATTTAAACATGTTCAAAAAACGAAAATAAATAATAGGACTAACTAATAAAAACAAAAATATTTACCTTTGCTATCCTCACAAATTCCGAATATAACCTGAATGTCAGTAATGGTTCCGGAAGCTAGAAATTAAATTTTTAAACATTTAAAAAAAAAATACCAAACGCTTCTATTTATAGATTTTCTATTGCTGTATTTCGCAGTTGACGTATTTTTATTTTAATTGCAAGATTAAGAAGCACTATAGCAAAATGATTCAGTGTTAGGGACAACAGGTAATTCTTAGAAATTCATCAAGTTCCATGCTTAAAAACATTTATAACCCACTTTTTGCACCAAAAGTCAGAATCTATAGTTTTTAAAAACCACTCTTTGGTCTTACCTGTCGAAAATATAGTTTTAGTACATTGGCAATGACATTGGGATGGATCTCTGTAAGATCAACTAATTCCGCTCCATTTTCAAAACTTTGGCATAATTTCTCAACCTTGGATTTAACACCAGACACTCTGTAGATGCCCTACAAACAAAACCCATAATGTATTAACAAGGAAACCCTAAGCAGAGTATAACTCTTAACTGTCTGATAAAACTGAACTACATGTACCTTTATATTCATTCCTCGTAATTCAATCTCTTGAATGCACTGGTTGACTAAATGAGGCACCATAGATTGAGTTTCAGCAATGTGAGCAGATAAATCAATACCAAACGTCGTCAGCTTTGGCTTTAACCGCTTGTGTCCACACTGAATGGCAAGAGTTTCTGCACACTTTTTGTGACTGGTTAATCCACACTAAAAATTTGACCATTTCAATCGTTAATAGAAATCTATAAAAGTGCTATTGTTAGATCATCAAATTGAAAAGTGTAACAAAAACCCATTAAAAGTAAAAACACATTGAAAAGTGTAACAAAAACCCATTAAAAGTGAAAACATAACTTACTTCTGTACATTCAACACCCTGAAAGTAAACATAGGTGTCACATTCTCGGCACTTCGATGGTGTTTTAAGTTTGCGGAAGTCATGAGTTTCCGCTGCTTTAGACAACCGTCTCGGAGCGAAATCTGTTGTGTCCACTTAAATTCATATAAAAAAAAACAGTAATTAATGAACCATCTGAGAAGCATTTTACATTTTTAATATATGTAATCTGAGAATATTAAGATATTAACTATACAAGTTTAAAATTTTTCTGGAGTTCTTCCTTATACACATACAGGGTGTTTTTACAAACTTTCAGGGCATTACGGGAGGGTCCCAAAAAAACAACTTTTTCCTATGCGAAAAAGTATTCTGGAAAAAAAAACACATCACATGATACAATGCCTCAAATGATAACGTTTGTATGGCGAGTCAGCCACCCATGTATTGTGATGGAGCTCATCACCATACAAATACAGGCGAAATTTGATGAGCTGTATCACGCAAAGCTATTTTTTCCCAAACTTCTTGTTTAAGAAAAACTTGCTTCTTTTATACCCCCCGAGGTCCTATATATAGAAAATGTACACCCTGTATAGAAAAACCTCAATGTAAGCTCCTTGAGAGCAAATTTGCTGAAATGTGACCAATAATAATCCTCCCAATGCTTGTTATAGGTTATGCATATAGGCAAAATAAGTTTGTTAATTGTCAAATTTTGTGTGATGGTGCACAAGAGACTAAACACTGAAGTTTTGCCACTTCATCAAAATTTCAATTCAATCGATATTTTTTTATGCAATGTTTGGCAAACAACCTTACATGTACCAAAGACTTTTCTGTAGTCTACATCACTGGTTCTCAAATTCCATCAACAACTTTGTAAGATTTTCTACACTACGTATCATCAGATGAAACATGCCCTGAAATGCTAGAATGTCTTTATAATTACCAGATTCAGGGTCCAAATCAAATTCATCATGAGTTGATGGAATTCGGTGACGACTAGATATCATAGGGCTGCTATAAGGAGATGTATCTACAGATTTATTACTCTGGCTACTGATGCTGTCACTATCACTGACATTCACTGGTAATCCAGACTGGCCCCACATTTTTGTGCTTGTGCACTGATTAGGTTTTGGTTTTCCTGTGACGAAGAAACATTCAACCATTAATTAAAGAATAATGCAAATAAGCCACCATAATATATGTAGGTGGTAAAAGAATGAATACATTTAAGCTACTAAATCTCCACCTGAAGATTCCTCAGATGCTTCTACAGTCCCATTAGCTCGCCTTTCTTGTAACCTACAGACATGGAATTAACATGAGTAATGGAAAATTGTAATTATAGTGATTCCCAATCATCCCACTTTGTTTTAAAAAATTGCAATTATATTTTGTTTTCATTGGTAGAAAGATGGAATTTTTTTAAATTTGAAAAACTTATTGAAAAGAATGGTAAATAAATAAATACAATACTACTTTTTGAATTGCTACCAGAATTAGTTTATATTTTACTTTACTAGATGGCGTCGCTTTCTCCATAGATAATAATTGAGGAGTTGGCTGGAAATACAGCGTACATCCACTTACACCATTATTCCTCAAAATGAATATATTGAATTGTTTTAGTCCAGTCTATAGCATGAAGACATTGAGTTGCATATAATTTGCACTTTCGGACTTTTTGGAGCAAGAATATGGAACGTCACTATGTAAATCTGAATTTTTTTGTGATTTCTTGCTTTTTGTCGCTTCACTTCCCTTTCAAAACAATGGAAAAGTTACTGATCTTTGGAAAAATTGCTTAAATGCATTTATAGCACAATATTTGAAATAACAGCGTAATTGCATGTTTAGCCAGTAACTTGAGGCCTGCCAACTAAATTAACACATTTTTTGTAAAACCTGTTCATTTTCCTTCTACAAATTGACAATTTACAGGATTTTTTTTAATCTTAAATTTGAAGGTGCCAGATGTTTTTCCCCCTTTTCTCAAAACTACATTTTTTAGTTACACCGTTATTCCACCCAACTCCTCAATTCCACCCATCAATGGCAGTACAGTACTACCTGGTAGTTACAATAAGTATTGAAGATTATTTAATATAAAATGCATTTAATTAACCTAATATGGCCTCTAAACATTCGTAAAATGCTATAAGTGAATGTGTAAAATAAACAAGAAATAGTTATAACTCATCATAACTTATGACATAATGATGCAGTTTTTAGAATTTTCTCTGTAAATTATCTTATCCCCTTTCGAACCAAGATTTTGATAACTGGTACTTTCCAGGAACCATACTGTTTTATAACCAGCTGTTTCATACTCCCATGCATGATGAAGAATTATTATTAGAATTACTATGATTAGTTATTGCTGAAAAAATATACACTAAGTACCTGCTATCTGTGGGGATGTAAGGTTCAAAAGAAAAAGGTGGTGGTTCTATAACAGGAACATCAGGATTGACAGGTAAACGCTTGATGTATTCCATGTACTGAGACCCAGGCTCGTACGTCCTACTGTCTTCACAGAGCGACTGAAACTAATTTTTTTTTTGACTAGTTAATTTTGTATTTCACCCAAACAATAAATAAAATTGAAGTCTTTCTTCTTCTACCTGAACAGGAGCAGGTGCAGAAACCGTGTGTTGAAGTTGAAAGTAGCCAACAGTGGCAGCCTTCATAGTTTGATCACACTGAAGGATCAATTCTCGTACTTGTTTTAAAACATCAGACTGCGATTAAACAAAATTAAACTGGTGTGATTAAACAAAGTCACATTCCCATCAGCTAACAACACAATGCAAAAGTCCACAAACCTTCACTTTTTGCAGACACTGATGACGTTCATTAGCCTCGACAACGCACGCTTTGTACGTCGTTTCGGCTTCCATTGCTTTCTGTAAAGCCTCGTCCTCCAGACGCTTCTTTTTATCCAGTTTACTGGTTTCGGTACCTTCCAAACTTTCTATCCTTTGCAACGTATCTTTGGCTTTTTCATACTCCTGTTGCCGCTGGTAGTAAAGAGTGCGTGCTTTCCTAAGGTTGTTCACCGATTCTTGCTGAGGATTTCAAATCAGATAGTTCGAGTTCAAAACCAATTTTTTTAAAAACTTCAAATAAAAACACACTGTCTATCAATCCTACAACTGACCATTCTTTTCAATTCCTTCTGCCAGATATCTTTCAGGTTCTTTCTTGTTTTTTCGTGATCATTTCTCCGGCAATTCAGGGGCTATACCGTTAACAGAAACAAACCATGTAAACGGTATGCAACTAAAACTCCCTTGTTAAAACTTCGAAATAAAACTACAAGGTGAAATACCTCAATAAACTTGTGACCAAGTAGAAGGCTACAAGTAGCTTGACTGAGATTGGCATTTTCTACATCCTGATTAAGTGCTGTAGAGTACACAGATTGGAATGGCAAGAAGTTCTGCAAATATTGAAGACAAATAAAGATTTTAATCTTTTCCTATAAACCTATAAATTATACAATATAGTTAGAAAAAAATATATAAATTCGTGTTCAGAAAGTTGAAAATAACTATCGAGTACAGGACAAAAAATTATTTTCTTATCTCTCCCCCCCCCCCTTCTAATGACAAACTAAGAAAAAAATACTATGATGAGTCAATAATATCTTTTCAATTATTGGGTGGATGTGAAAGTGTTGCATGTCTTTTAAATAAGAAAAAACACTGGCAACAACTTTTGCAACCAGCTAATATTATAAACAAAACTCTGCATTTGTAATTTTTAGGCTCATGTTGAATTTATTGTTGATGCAAAAAAGCACCTTAAATCTCAATTTAATACTTGTGTATCATAAAATGATGTGCCATGAAAGCTATGAATACAGTGTCACAAAAGTCATCACCCTATTTTAAATGGCTGTAAGTGTTTTTATTTTTTATTTTTATTTATTTATTTTTTGCAGATAATTGAATGCTAACTCAAACATTCTAAATATGAAGAAATTAAATGTGCTTTTTTTTTGTAGAAAAACTCCGAAAGAAAATGTTTATGCCAACAAACCAGAAATCCTCACAGATCTGAAAGAATACCACTTGAACTGAAATACTCAATCTATCGGGAGAAACTTTCAATAGAAAATACGGCCATGTGAAAATAAGTCAATTTATCAAAAGAAACTCTTAATGCTGTACAGTACAGTCATGAATGACAATATCGAGAAAGAGCTAGGGTTTGCCGCTGAAATTAAGAGAGCGCCATTCGTTGAACATAATTTTTAGAGTTTAACTTAGTGAAATATTAGCAAAATAGAAAATTATTTGAAATTTACTCCATATGTGCAAAAGTTACATGTACAGTGATGACTTTTGCAACAACTTATTTTACGTATGAAGCAATGATCCAATATCCCTACCTCTTCCTTCAGCACAGTACGCATGGTCTGGGCAAGCTTAGCAATATTGCGAGAATATTCTGCTTCTACAAATGAAAACAAAATATGAAAAATACCTATTAGTTTTACAATTTTGTGTCATGTAATTAGAAAAAAAAAATACTTTCATAACAGTAAGACAACAAACAAAAATGCTTATCTAACACAGTTTTATTCAACGGTCCGTAACCCCATGAACTTATCAGATAATTCTATTATCGTCTCATTATATGAAAAAATATGGCCAATAGTTTCCATATTTTACAAAACTGATTCAAAATAATGGTTCAACAAAGATTTTGGACTCATTACATACGATACATGCAAAACATTCATTAGAGTCAAGAATTCTAAATGCATTAGTTTGCCAGAATAATTTCAAAGAAGCAACCAATTGACTTCATAAATAGATATATTTTTTAACTATTATAAACAAGTATTAAAAACTTTGAATAATTTATTTTTTATTTGTTTCAAGATGTTATGCGTATTGGGTGTGGGAAATGTCCATAAAAGCAGAACATTTGGAAATTTACTAGCTATATTCACAGAAAGTTTGGAATCACTGCAATAAGAAAGACATACCTAGTGTAGACCTTTTCTCAATGTACATCATTACGTCTTTGGCATATTTGGCCCATACTTTGGCCCTCTGTAACGCAACACCGACCCCATGTTCCAATCGCATCAATGTCTCGTCGATTTGTTGAGGCGACAAAACATCTATTTTTTTTGAGAAAATAAAATAAATTTTAAAATTTCTATGTTTACCATAGTATTACAATACAAATTGCACCAAAATTTGCAAAATGTAAGCATTTTCACCTGGAAGTTTATTCATTCCACTACTTTCTATCAAATCAGGCTCAGATAGATTTTCACATGACTGAAACAAAACAAAAAAGAATAAATATATAAAATAAATTGTATACTCTGACTTAAATTATCTTATCTTCTGTTACACATTATAAAATACTTATATTTTTTTTTAATTATTCTACAATAAAAAATATTGTTGAATTAATTTAGATTGTTGTTCATTATAGGTTCTGTGATCCCAAAAAAAACAGCTATGCCCCAATTTGTTCCAATTGATGTCGAAAAAAAATTATGATCACTGAATAATACTATTAGCCTTGACACATAGCAGTTAAACGTACATTTATTTAGTTTATAATTAAAAATAATGTGTTAATCATTGGAAATTAACATTACAAAAGCATTACTCGAAATGAGAGCATCAAAAGCTGATCATTGCCCTTGAAAAGTTTTGTACCCAACAACCTAAATAATGTAATTTAGAAAATAATGATATTGTAACGGTAAAAAAATTGCATAATGAGTTGTTTAATTGTGTCAATAAATAAGATGGTTTATGAAATAATTGAAATGCTAAAACAATTGATATAACACAAAAATATAAAAATTTAATAGATTTTGAGGTCCTTTCCGGTTATAACGGGGGCCCATCTGATGTTGCTAATTGCTTGTACTTAGTTATGGGTTTATTTCGCAGGTTAGGTTAGGAAAATAAAACTAAATCATACATTTAATACATTTCTTTGTTATTCCTAACCTAACTTGCGAAATAAACCCATAAGCAAATAGCAACATCAGACTCCCCCCCCCCCGCTATAACCTGAAAGTACCGATTCTGAGTTATTCTTAGGCAAACGAGAGAAACCATGTTTTGTTTTTTTTACATGGTTTCCACACGTTTTTATAAATCAACGTTTCATTCCATTATGGATAGTCACAGGGTCTTCATCAGCTCAGCTATGACTAAACAACTTTCGCTTAAAAAAAAAAAAACAATACAGGGAATCATTGATTCACCCAAGTTCCGTATGTATATGCATATTTGCTATTATGCAATAGGAGGAAAATCCTCCTCAGACCAGATGCTCGTTATATGTGAAAAATATTCGCAATTCGTTTTGTGCAATGGTGTAGAAATGAATTAACCTTGCAAAAGTTAGTTTTCTCCTATAATGTGTACATACACAAACAGTACATAGTTTACATACATAAACATAGTTTACCCCTTTATAAGTACTAGTGAAAGAGACAAACTATGTTTATTTATGTACTGTACCTGAGCCTCTGTAACATACTACGCACAGTGTAGCCACGTGTGGCACCTTCACACTGGAACCATCAGATTATTTCATTTTATGAGAATTTTAGTATACCGGTATGCTATTTTAAAGTTATTTGAGTTTTTTCTCAGAATATAAATCTCACATAAACTGAGTATTGCGATTATGTTGATTACTTTTAGTTTGATTATTTCTTGTTTTGAAAAACTCATTGTCTGTTAGTTTCAATCGTTAGGTTTGGTAATTGAAACTGCTGAATTCAGTTTTAACATGTCTCAGAAAGACTATATTGCACTGATAATAAAAGCAAAATCATATTACACATACAGTATATTAACAGTTACAAAACGCTATGTCACTATCATCTCAAGAGCTTTGTAAAAACTTAGGTCATTGATAAAAACACAGTTTGACTTAATTATACTATACATACTCTACACAGGAAAAAAGACAAATCAAAGTTAGTTACACTTACATCAACCAACTTTTACAATTAGAAAAACGCAATGTCATATAATCACAACCTTGCAAAAACTTTGACAACTTTGAAAAAACTTTGACAACTTCACAAAAACTTAGGTTATTGATGAAAAACACCATCGCGTTTACATTCCTGAGGGAAAAATTGTAAACTGAACCAGTATTATGTTACCGTGCACATTTTTCACATAGCATCACCATGAAATACAACAAAAAAAAATTACATGAAAAAAAAAAAATTAAATGGAAAAAAAAAAGACAGTTCACTCAAGAAAGTCACTTTCTCGTATATGCGATAAAAGAAGATGTAACCATAAACTATTTTTTATATCGCAAAAGAAAAAAAAACCGTAGACAAGCACCATATAGGGTAGACACCTGCACTATATAGAGGTCAAGGAGGTGTGTCCTTGAGGGTGAATGAAAGTGCGAAATAGTTGTTGTTGTGTGGAGGTGAAGGATGTGTGTGTGCTGACACTATTACGACTAAGTTACGTTACGTATAAATATTTACAGCTACCTGAAATACTCTAATGAGCGATACTGTTGAGTATCTTCGAAACAGTCTGCGGTTTCTGCGACCATAACCGTCCTTAGCCATCGTGCAAAGTGATCTCTATAAGGTTGGACTCTGACCAGCAGCGCAGCTGTGAATTCTCATGTATCGAGAAGCACCTGTGTGGATAAACTCAGTGCCCTTTTCTTAAGAGGTTTGGGACCCTGACCCCTGACTGGCACGGTTGGGTATCTGACTGGGCATCAGTGGCAGGAAGCATTGGGTCGTCGTCAATTAGTTCATGTGAAAGGAATCTAGCTGATTGGACCAACCAGGAATGGAATTTCTGGGGCTTTCACTGAAAGCCACTTGCAATTGTGTGTATGTTTGTGTTTGGTATTTGTTCCACTCTTCAAGCATGCAGATTGAAATCAGATAACTGAGAAAGATAGCAAAAGCTGTATAGTATGTGCAGAACTACCATCATACAGGAATAACTGATACAGTAATAGCTAATTGTCTAATTACACATTGCAATAATACACATGTACTTAACAACTACTTAGTAACTAACTTATTTCATGATCACTCTTATTATTAATTGTGACATGTAACTCATGATCATTCTTATTATTACAATGACCATTCAGAATCAGAAACCTTATAAAAAAACACAGATCAATATACTGTATTCATTTCACACTAAATAGTGTAAAATAAATACAGTATTGATATAGGTTTAAGAATATTCTTAAATTTAAATGTTCCAACACAGTCAACAGTTTGAGTCATAATTTGCATTAATTTCTAAACCAAATAAAATATGGACTGTAAATATATAATGCTAAGTTGAACCTTGCGAGACTCACTCCGCTTAATAAAAAAAAATCGCATATATCGAAATCCAATGAATCCTCAGCATTGTCACACAAGCACCATGCCGAAAAGTAGCATAATGATGAAATTTTCTTGTCTATAACAAGCATCTAGGATGTATCTCGTCGCATATTAGGGAAATTGTACATGAAAAATTGCATAAACCGAGGTATCCATGTCGATTTATGCATTGAATAAAAACAATTACTGAATAAACAACACTAATATAATAAAGATCTATAGAAACGAGTGAATCTATAAAAGAACCTTTAGCTGCTAGTTAGAAAACTTACACATAATTAGCTTAAAGTAATTATAGACAACAATCAACTGTCCAAAATTTACATTCTGTTCATCAAAACCGTTATATTTCATAATTACTGAAGAATACCATAAATGGATAACTATTGGTAATGGATGGAAAGACCTTGTGAGTCGAACAGCAGTGCTGTTAAATATTCTTTTTGTTTGCATACAAACAACAAGTTTTATTAGTCACAAGCATTTTCGAACAACAACAAATAAGTAACCATCCAAAGATACTGTAGATATCGACAGACAACACAACAACTTTGATGATGCGGCATCCATCAGTTCTTTATGTACTTATTTACTTGGCATGTAGACGAGGGAGCAGCAGGGAAAGAGTCCAAACCCAGATATGGAGTGGGCCAAAACAGCTATAATTTGTGGTGCTTGTAAATCTTTCCCAGGTGGGGCGAACCAGGGGAGTCAATGGGTTAAGAGTGATTTTTCATTTCTGGCGCCAGCTGACATTTAGTGAATACGTTTTTTTTCTTCTTCTTTTCAGCTTTCCCAAAATCAGCTTATCGAAACAACGATAAAACTCTGAATATCTGAAAACTAGTTTTACATTCCTCCCCTCCCAATGATTTACGGATTACGTTTCATGGAAATTGTCACATTAATCTACTAAATGATAACTTGAAAACGATTTTATTATCTATATTTCTTTTGAACTATAACTGTCGATCTCATATCAACAATGATAATCTACAACACACAAACAAAAATATAAAGCAAAAACCTCAACCAGAAAAACGAATTCTTGGATACATTAATTGCATCTTTTCAAATGAATATTATATGAAGTAACCAATTTCTTGTTTTCTAAATTTTTTTTTAAATTGTTTGGATATTTCATAAGTTTATTTCTTCTGGTTGCCGTAAGACATATAATCAATTTTTCAGTCATCAACATAGTGATCATTTAATTTCTAATCAAACTTCATTACTTTATACTATTAAAAAAAAGTTTAAGTAATGAAATATTAACTCACCCTCAATATCTACTAGATTCGATTAGACCATTAGCTTAACTACGGTAATAATCTAATTTGAGTATAAGCATGAGTATAACTCACCCTTGTTCTAGCAGCAGGATGTATTGCAGATGATGTATCTAGGTCCCCCATCAGGTACTCGGAAACCCTGCCAAAAAATAATAATTATATATAACTGTTCATTAACTGCTATTAGACATAAAAAGAAAGTTTAAGAACAAACAAATAAACGCACAAAGAGTATCATCGATGACCAGATCGAAATTTTAGTGCCATGGTTTACAGTTTTCCCAAGTGACACTTTGATTTTGTATTTTGAAGTGACACCCAATGAGTTTGATTTGAGTTTGCATAATCTAATCTTGTTACTATATAAAACCATTGTTTTTTTAATCAATTAATAATGCAATTTATCTTAGATTAGTTATTTATGTATTCGGGGCAGTGTACATGTCCTACTTTTTTTTATACCTGTACGCGATTCAATAATCCATACAATAATGATATTGTACAACATGGTACTACAATACAACTATCAATTTTCGCGTTATCAATTTGATAATCAATTAATTTCAAACTAAACACTTTTTTTTTCGTTCAGCTGTTGACATTATGACTAGTCAATAAATTTGTAGAATGTCAGTCAGTACCAAGAGTCCTGAACTGTATTGGTACAAATTCAAATAATTTCAATAGTTCTGTACCTTAATGATCTTAATACGGTTCGTAAAAAGTATGTTTTAGTAAAGACAGAATTAAAATAATTGGAGTAAAAAATTTGCCAAGATTGTAATGTCGACAAGTATCAACAGTGCTGTTTTCTACTACATTTCTATGGGTGCTAGTATTAGTATTAGCTATGAAAACTGCAGTAAAAACATTTGGTCGGATGATAGTGATGCTTATAGCACATGATACAGCCTAGACAAACACAGGTGTTGTAGTGAAGATGGAAAATACAGATAATAAACAGAAAGGAACGAAAACAGATAGTTGGAGTATTTCTTGGTAGTGCTGTACTGTATATGGGAAGAGAAATTCACAGCACTGTTCACTATTGCAATTTTAAATCTTCTAAAAAACACAACAACAAAAAACGTGCAATTTCAAACTTAAAAGCTTTAAAAAAAAACATTTTTCTATATGAAATCCTTATACAAATAAATCAGTCAATATTCAAAATTCTAAGAAACTTTAAGCATTTGCAGTTTGCAAAAGCCTTCCACCTAATTAAATCTGTAACTTGATAATGCAACGTGAAATTATTTAATTAATTGTAATCATTAGCCTATTTGTAATTGAATATCAAAGCTACCTCGGTCAACATTTTAATGGCACCAATCTAAATTACAAACTTAAGAATCCTCCTTACATAGTTTAGCCCAATAATTTTTTTAAACCCTATGAAAGTGGTATGTATGAAATAAGGCGTATATCCAAATGGTATCCAAAAAAATACAAATCTCCTATGTGTGTATTCTATGGACACCTGTACATCTGTGTATTCCGTAACCGTACAAATTGGAGATTTTTGAATGACACTCATTTAAACCGTTACCATATGCAACAACTTAAATTTAAAATTCCGCATACTGTTTACTTTTATAAACAAAAACATGTAAATCACCTGTTAAAAAAAAATACAAGTATGTACATTCCAAGGAGTTGCTAATTTGCATAGGTTGCTTTCAACAGCATCCTATTGACCTTCTTATGGCATTAGCATAATAACCGATATGCCAAGTTGTTATTCATCAGTACACATTTCACTTGTTTACTTCTTTACATTTATAAAATGAAAGTAGTCAACACCTTACGTTATATGCAGATTACATCAGGTCTTATCAGTGTTTATGCATTTAGAAAATAACATATTGTATACCAGTGCCTTATGGGAACGCTTGACATTATCAAGGTATTATGTTCATTAAACAAATTAGTTGTGTGTGCCTTCAAAATGCTTTAGAATTTCAAATGAGCTATTTGCATGTACCGTTAAAACTTTAAAGAATTTCTTGAATAATTTATAGAAATCCTATGAAAACAACGAAAGTTTTAGACAAGCACGCTTAAAAACTTACCTAGTAAAAGTTTGTCTCATATTGGAAAAGGAATTCTTAAACGAAAAACTTGCAAGTGGCCAAGATAATGGGACTTCGTTCAATTGACAAGGGCATGCCATGGTTGAAATAGCCAAAAATTACGCACTTAATTACACACCCGGGAAAGATGATGAATTAGTTGAATCTACCACTTAAAGAAAATCCATCACAACACATCCTTTTGGAAAACTTGCCAAAGTCCTTATTGAAAAACCTTGAAGGATCAATCGCTGCAAAAGTCATTGGCACAAGACAATCCCATAAAACCATGCTTAAAGAAAACAGGTGGCACCGATCATAAGCAAGTCCGGTATTGTTTTAAAAAGTGAAACTGGATAGTTCTTCGGCAATCCTATGCGTTCTGCAAGAAACTTCCAGCTGCAAGGGCTTATCTCCATCAAGTGAAGTCGGGAGGACAGAAAAAGAATCAAAGAAAAAAGATGATGATGATGATGATGATGATGCGATGGGAACGTCATAGAAGGAGACTAGTGTGTATGTGACACGCCTTGCTTCTCATTTGACCAGGCGTGAAAGAGAAAAACTAGGCAATGCCACCAGTGAAAAAAATAATAATGCTGAGAAACCACAAATAAAATAATAATAAAATAATAACCCAACTAAATGACATAACTCCTCTTTTATCAATATCTGTGTGTATGGCATCATATCTCATTTTCATCTTTTATATTTTTTATCTAAATTTGAAATTCCATGCTCATCAGGAAATGAAAATACGTACAAGGTAGTGGTAGCATATAGCATCAATTAAAAAACCAGAAATGAATCAACATCCTATTACGCATTCATCATCAACACGGTCTACGAGATGTAACATGACTTACATACACCCTTTCTGACCATGCCTGAGTAGTATCCTCGATTTATGCAAGTTCCATACACGACATTTCGTTATGATGCAAATATACAGAAACTTCGCAAGTACTCGTCAAAGGGTTGTAAAAACTCATCTAATTATGGGACTTTGTGCAGTGGTGCACAAGTGACTGAAAACTTATGCAACTGCTACTTTCTTTCCACAATGTGTATGACATGTGTGGCTAAACTCGCGACTATCAGACTGGATTTGTGTGCTAGACAGCTTAACCATTTTATGAAAATTTAAACATATGCGATGTTTTCGCCGAAAGAAACCCTCGCATAAATTGAGGATTACCTATAATACCAATGCATAATAAACATGCCTAGTTCATTATTACACATTTACATTAGTTATATCCCACCAAAAAATGAATTTCTTTTGCAAACAACACAAAAATTGGCTTTCCAGTGGAAGTTGATCAGAATTTTTTTACATGCAACAAGACGTATACACAATTTATAACTAATTTTAATTTCAACATAACTACGTGTATAGCATAGTCAAATCCTTGTCAGAAAACAATTCGACTAAGCTATACTCCCAAAAATCCATCTTAACTATAGCAAACTGAACAAAAATCGGCTTTCCAATGAACGTTCAATCATTTAACAGGTTATTCTCATGTAAAAAGATGCATACACTATTTCTAACTAGTTTTGATACGAACTATAGCATAGTAGTAATAGCCTAGTATTAGAACACATTTTAAATTAGTTATACCCTGGTACCTCCAAAAAACGAATCTTTACTGTTGCGATCTGAACAAAAGTTGGCTTTCCAGTGGAAGTTGAATCATCTAACAGATTCTTTTACATGTAACAAGATATGTACACTATTTTTAATCAATACGAGCATAACTATATCATAGTCATAAACGTAGTTAGAACACATTTAAAATTAGTTATACACCACAAAAATGCATCTTTACTGTTGCAATCTGAACAAAAGTTGGTTATGACTTTCTGTGGGAATTGCACTTCAACTTGCACTAGAATAACTAGATGTAATAAAATTGTATATATTCTTTATCACAAATTTAGGTTTAACTATAGAATATTGTACATAACCTAGTTTGAAACATTAGTTTATTAAAAAAAAAAGTATCTAACTGTTGCAAAACTGAACAAAAAAATGGCTTTCCGTGGGAGTTGCATCCTTGCGGCCAATGGTCTTGTCATTTTTCAAACTCTCATCCTGAGAAAAGTGATTTAACACAACTGTAATTATCCACCCATTGCATATTTTAACTTTCGAAATCTCCATTAAAACATACTCGAAGTGCTCGTTTTGTTTACGAAATATGAAAAAAAAAAAACAGAAAGAAAAAGAATTAACCAACTACAATCAACCCCCCAAAAAAAAACCAAATTAAATCTTTGTTTTCAGTTTTCTCAGAAACATTAAATGGGATTAACGTTTTCTATTCAATTTCCTTAAAAGTTTCCATTATTTTCCGATAACGTTAAATTGAAGTTCCAGAATACGTACATTTGCAGTCATAAACTTTTCAGTTTAACCACATCACTTATAGAATTGTTATACAGCATTATGACCTATTAATATCGTATTAAGTGATTCTTTTGTTTTTGCAGAATCGCATAGTAACGAAAATTTCTAGCATATAATAAGCATTTGGAAGGATTTCTCTTTTCGCATAATACCAAAATGGCATACAAGGTGTTCCTGAAAGGATTGGTCAAATTTTAACAGCAGATGCTATGCATCAAAACAAAGCAATAAACATGGGTTCAGATATGCTTCCCTTACACGAGATAACACAGGGTGAAGTCACATAAATGCAAAAGCATATCATCTCATAATCGTTGTTGGCATACAAAATGAGTATGCGTTTTTACTTTTTAGACCCATGTTTATACAGACCTTTGCTTTGCTTTGATGCATAGCATCTGTGGTTAAAATTTGACTAGTCCTTTCAGCAAGCAACACTATACAGAACTCGCATAAACTTGAGAACTCCCTGTAACTCCAAAGTTAACTTCACGATTAATTCTGCTTAACAAGCTTTCATAGTGCTAAAAAAAATATGGAGCTAAAAAAGTTGTGTATTTCTGGAGATCAATCTGCTTATTAGAACTACAAATTATGTTGCCCCAAAGTTTGGCAAACTCTTTAAGTGGTCTTTCATACTTTTTTTTTTAATACAACTGTTTGAAGAAGAAAAAAAACGCACATCCGTAAAGAGTTGAACAGATTTTCATAAAGCATCAGTGTTTGTGATGAAGATTAATCTGCTAAACATTGGAATCAACTGGATCAAGTTGCCACTTTTCTTTAACTGCAAACGAAATAAGAACGACCACACACACCAAAAGAAAAGTCTACTCTACACACTTCGAAAAACCAAAAGACTTCCTTATTGAAGTTTGAAACACTAGCAGAAAATTTGAGGAAACTTTTCATCGAATTTCCTGCAAAATCCTCGTCATAATTATTTTTAGTTTTGTGCTTCACTTGTTTTTTATGTCGTTTACAATAATTTCCATCTCAACAAATTGAATACTAGAAGTAAAAAAAACAAAACAATTAATCACAGTGACACACAAAGGCTGCTTTTGATTAGCGTACAAATTAATATCCATCAAGAAAATCCAAAATTAAATTAACACATGCATGAATGTGCATATTCAAACAAAATGAAATTTATAGAAAAAAAAATTTACCAGACAACAAACTCTTTTGTTTCTTGACTGGGAATGTTTTGATTATAGTCAAATTACGCTCCATCAACAAGTTGATTCACACCACCCAATAAAGATACACCAAAATTATAGAATACACAACAATTGCGATCATCAATCTTCCGCTATAAATAATGTACTTTATGGTCACTGTCAAGCGATACAAGCAGTGATTATACCATATGTAGAACCATTCTTAAAGAACTCAACAAGAGCAGACTTCAGAAGTTACACAGTTACCACTTCTGAGACATGTTCATTGGCATTTTTTTGTTACTAAGTCTCGATTATCAGAGCTAAATAGGACTGAAAGACACTCAGATAATCGAAATATATGACATTATAAATAAACTAAAAAGTCAAGAGTTGATATATCACTAAATTTATAATTCTCTGTAACAAGACCAACATTTTCAGTTTTCAAGAAGTTCAATGGAAAACAACGTAGTTTGTCTTACATAGTTTCTCTTTGAAATGGACATGTCTATAAAAAAGATACACTAGCACAAAAATACATTGGTTATAACATGGATGCATTGAACCATGGTGAACTATCTCAGTATAAAGCTCAACAGCATTTCTAAGAGGCTGCAAAATTCCTATATAACCAACCTTATGATCTAAGCATAGACAACGAATTGTCTTGCTGAACCAATTAGAAAGTCACATGGCATTATAAACCAACTAGCTTTTGAAATTGACGGGGTCCTTTAAAAGCCAATTAGCAGGCCAAGTCTATGGAAATCCTTATTCACTAGGAGCGTGTGATGACGTCCATGACATCATAGTGACGTCATGAACTGTCCACATGTGATTTTTTGACATTTTGTTTAAAACAGCGATAATAATTCGAAAAGTAAAACATATAAGTTCTAGTTCGCGAAATGTTTTTGGTGTTTTTGGTTTTTTCACGTGATATCAGGTAGTCCGTAAAAGTTGTTCAGTTTGTGCAGATTGCAGACTATTAGTATATACTATATAAGATAGGAATAACTTATAAACCTGTGGGACAAACCATTCATAAAATCATGGTATTCTCAAATTGAAGTTTTTTGACTTAGTTCGGTACCGGTATTATTTAAGAGAATTCATAATTAGATTCTTAAAACGATTCTTGGATCTCCAAGGCGTAGATTTCATAAGTTGAGCATTAAAGCATTTCCATTATGGAGTTTCGATTATCCGATCTAAAGAGGACATAAAGACAATCGGCTAATAAAAATGCCAGGCCACACAGAAAATTTACAATGAATTAAAAGTCAAAACTAACATCGCTCAATTCATATTAAAGTGACAAGATCCACATGCTTGGCTTAGTTTTATGTCTTCATCTAGTCTTTAAGTGCAATGAATACAAGACTCTCTTTTCATTGGACATGTTTATAATAATAAGCCAGTGCTACTATTTTATGAGAAATTAGTAACTTCCGTCAACAAATCTTAACTTCAAGCTGAATGAACCTGATTTAATACAGGAAGTCCTCGATGTATGCAAGTTCCTTATATGAAAATCTATGCTAACTAATACTGTGAAAACACACGAGGTGTGTCAAAAAATTACCAATCTTCACCAGTCAACATTTTTCACTAATCTTGTCTATTTCTGTCATCCATTACAGGGATAGAAAAGCTTTTCGAAACTTCTTGGAATCTCGGTTTTACAAGTCTTTGATAAAGACTGGCTCTACTCATTGCAATAGATAGTACTATTTACCAAGTGAAGAAACGCCATTGACATGAGTCAAGTGAATGACAAGGCAATGAATTCCAGTGGACAGGAAGTATGGAGAAATTGGAGAAAATTGGATCCTTTTTTTGTATACAGTACTTCACTATCAATTCCGCTGTAATTAGCTTAAAAATGTTATGGTAATAAACATTTTACAACCACATTGCACTACAATTATTTACTGTACACTACTGTTAACTAATATGAATGCAATGGTTTGCAAAGTGTGGTATGCTTGCTATTGGTGGTGCGTGTATTTTATGTGTTCATTTTATGTATATTAAAAACAAAACTCTACAAATTGAATAAACCGCTATTAGTTTTCAATTAATGATAGTAATTTCAAGTCACTTTTTCAACTAATTTAAATAAAAAAAAGTCGATTTAAAGAGAAACATTGGGGTAAAGTAGTAGTTCTGAGAACAACTAGCATTCAAAGTAGACTTAGAATTCAAAGTACTGGTAAATGAAAACTTATGAAACAAAGTGAAAAAGAATAAATAATACATAAAATGTGATTGCCACCAAAATATAATCAGTTGTGCAAAATCCCCTATTGAATAACCTGTGTAAGTTTGAAGAATTTTTTTTTGAAGCATTTGCAAGTTATAACCACACAAACAAACAAATAAACACGTAAAAGAAACTATAATAAGTAAAAAAAAAGATAAATAAAATGTGATTGACACCAAAATATATTCATTTGTCAGGAACCCCTACTGTATAACCCGTGCAAGTATGAAATAAATCTATTGAATCGTTTGCAAGTTATGGCCCACACAAACAAACAAACAAACAGACAGAAATGCAAATGCCGTTTCGGCCTACTTCTCGAAATAAACCTCACTATGTTCGGTAAACATAGTGGTAGATGATAAACATCATGATGATAAAGTTCGCAAATCATTGAATTTTGCAAACACTGGGATGTAGGATTTGCACAGGGCCGGATTTAGGTGTAGTGAGGCCTTAAGCTATGTTAAATTGTGAGGCCCCTATTTTGGGATTCAAGACTTTTATTTGATATTTTTTAATCGATTTATGACATCAAAGAAAATTACCGATATAGTATAAAGCAGTGTTTTCTAAAGTTTTGCAGAATAAAATGCAGTTTGGGTCTCCATTTATTGAATGAAACAAATTTCAATAAATTCCAAGAAACGCTGACCCAAACTACTTTC